>APFE031664567.1:0-17958 GCA_000404065.3 Pinus taeda | reverse complement strand
TAGGGTTATTGCTGGTTAATTTTATATTTATTCCTCTCGGTAATTAATTTATGTTCTTGGGTAAATTTCTTAACAATAAAGAGATTTAAACATTGCGTTCAAAACACATTGTATTGAATAGAGATTGCAATGAAGACATTCTTTACAAAGGTGATAATATGATGGTATGTAATACAATGGCAGCAACGAACATGACAAAAGATGTATGCATTGCATTGGAGCCTTATATTAAAGGGTGAGATGGATATACATATAATTGCATTGTAATAGTTGTGTTGAAATGTAAAACAATACAAGTGTGATGGGGATAATACAATACGGTTAAATACTTTGTAATACATTGCAATATAAGACAAAATTTCTTTGAAGTATCAACGATATCATATACATTACAAATGTGTTGAAGCAATAGAAATTATGCTAAAAGATGATTGTGCATCAGTGTGAAGGAGTATAACGTATGGCACTAACATGAGAGGCATTTGTGCAAGATTAAGGAGATGATGATCTGAATACCTAGTCTTTAGGGTTTCCATTACGTCCCATACCTAATCCTATGCAAAGATACCTCAGTGCTTCTCTTTCCTTCTCTTCACAATGATTCACCTTCTCTACCTCCAATACATTTCATCAAGTATGCATCAACCCTTTTTTTCAATCTCTTTTGTACTCACACAGAGAATTTGAACAAGAGGGAGGAATGAAGGTGTAATGAAAAGCCAAAGCAAGCTCACCATTGAGGTGTGAGATAATAAATATTAGCTACAAAGATCTAACTCATTCTCTCTGAACGCAAGCTAGTTGAAGCAAAGGACCAGTGAAGGGTATATTAAAGGTGCTAAATAAGAGTCACATCAGTGAAATTGAATGATCAACTGTATGGTGCAAAAATGAAAATTAAATCTCCAAGGATGTAAACCCCTTCTAACCCTTCATAATTAGTATGGGAAATCTCAGGATACTTGTTATATATTTTATTAATTTATTATTAATTGCCTCCATCTTGTACCCTAATTATTGTTTTCTTGTTTGCAAGGATGAAGAAAGAGAATTGGTTGGAACCCTACTAAATACATAAATTCACATCCCACAACATTAATCTATTTTGTTCCAATTGTTTTATTAGAGAGATTAGTGTAGGAATGTGTTAAGGAAAATGTGAAGGTTTAATAAATTTACTTTTCCTTCAAAAATTGTTGCAAGACAAGGAAGCATTTACGTGAGACCGTATATTGGCTTGTAGCAACGATTATCACCCTTAGTTATCTTTATTTTCACTATTCCAATGACTAGGGTTTGTCTATTTATACATGGACAATATAGGACATTTCAATGCAAAATCATGCATTAATAAGATGAATTTGGTTTTAAATGGATAAATTAATAAGTTATTTTGATGAATATGCAAGAGTATTGCAAGATATCATGCATAGGGTTAGGGTTCTCATTCGTATCTCTGTTTTAAGTTCTCATACATGTTTTATGCCACCAATGGAATAAAAAGTGCAAAAAGAGATTTAAAATGTAATAGTTTTGAGGTAATAATTTCAAGATTCAAACAAAGAAGTGTCTCATTACAGAACTATTGGTTTATAGAGAAAGCATTTAGGACTTGCATTCTTGCTTCCATACCTCAACTATAATAAACTTACAGTTGCAAAGAAATTATTTGTGACCAAAACAACAACAAGAAACAATGACCTCAATCATGAAACAACGAGAAATGCTTGATATTATTTTCTTTATATTTTGTTATGTTGGAACATTTCATATTTTATTGCATTGAAACATTCTATGGAGTGCCCTAATGGTTGGTTGCATGATTGCAAGAATGAAGTTGCTTGAGGATTGCTACAATATATGGATTCAAATATTATGGCATTCAACCCTTTGGGTTTTAATTGTTTTATTAGAGATATTATTTTTCTTTATTGATTGATTTGGCCCTGAAATGCCATTAATCCTAAACAGAATAGTGATGGTAAGATAAACGAGAGGATGTAAAGAATTTAAGAAGTCTAATGCTCCTTTGAAAATTGTGAAGGTTGGTGAAGCACTTACTGGAAATTGCGCCTTAACTTTTTACAACGATCATCTTCATTCCTTATTTTACTTTTTATGATTTTACTTATTAGGGTTTACCCATTTATGAAAAAAAAACATTAGGGATAATTGAATATGATATTGTGTATTGTTATGAAGATTTTTGTATTTTATGAAGACATTAACAAGATTTTTAATTGTTATGTAGGAATAGCAGGGGAACCCCTTGTGTACATGGATCGAGTTAGTATACTAAATCTCTTGCAAACGATCTCAACAATGATATAAACCTTCCACAAGTGTAGCTAATACCATTCCAAGGTTGCAACTGCTGGAACAATTATCAAGCAAATAAAGCCTCAGACCATGGCATCAACGCATGGTAATTTTCTTTGGCTCATTACAAATGTATTTTATGTAAATATCAAATGATAAAAGTAGCCTAAGTGTCATGTAGAATTTGAAAAGTTTTAAGAGTCAAATGGGCCATGAGGTAATTTAGAAAGACATGGGAAAGGTGAAAGGTCACCCACCCACTTGCCTAAAATACCTTCATGCCTCATTTGTGAGGGGATTTTGGAACTTGAATCCTTTAGCATAGTTGTAGCATTCTAGGCTTTGAGTGCATCTGCTCTTAATAATTGATAGGAAAAGTGCTTGTGAGGCTAGGGTTTGTGTTTTGAAGATGATATGAACTTCTCTCATCCCACTATTACTTTTCTAAAGGCTTGTAGTACATGTGCTTGGATTTATCAACATTTAATGATAATCTTTATACTTTTGCATTGATGCACATGCATGTTAATGGCACTTGTAATAGCTATCCATGCTTTTGTTGTTTATGCATGTGTGTTTACATATTGGTTGCATGTTGAAGATATAATTTGTTGCATGCAACTACTATGTTTGCTTTGAATTTCTGCTTCTTATTTTATGCAATGTTAGTAATTAATTTGTGAACTAGTTTGCAATTAGTTTCTAACACTTTCTTGTTTATGTATGTCTTCATTAGTCTCAGTTATCTGGTTCTCTCTTAAGGCATACTCTTCCTCGTTATTTTTTTACTACTTTACTAGGCACTTTACACTTGGTCTCACATTCATTTCTCTGCATTTGAAATCCAAGAGCAACACATACACACATGGTGGCAGTCAATCCCACAAACTGGATGAGGATCTTATGCTAAACATTGCAAGGTCTAATTGGGAATTCACATGGAGATACGCCCTACTATTAGCAGAATACCCAACACCGTCAACAGATTTTGGTGCTAGGAGGGCATATGACAAGTTGACCCTATGGAGTCTAGTTTTAAGTCTTTGATCTTGAAATGTATCCTTCCCATATCTTTATTCTAGGTTGTTTTTCTAAAAACTAAAATCTTTTAGTACCTAAGAATTTATTCAATATCTTGTAAAAGAATAAGTTTGATGGTGAAGAGGAAATATCTGCATTTGAGCATACATTAGGATTTCTAGATATTTGTATTGATAACAATGAATATTTTCATCTTCCTCCATCCTTAACACATTATTCATTGAACCTTGATCTATTTGATGAATTTCTTACATCAGTGATGTCTTTAAATCCTTTAGATGTTTAGGTTGTTAGCCTTGATTGTAATGAGGTACATGATGGTGTCTTTCACAATTTGAAGATGAAAAGAATGATTCCAATCCTTATGATCTATTTAATATACAATGCTTAACAGGTGAAGAGGAAGATTCTATATCTTTGAAATCTCAAGAAATTCATATGATTAATTCATCATAATTCGCAGTCCATGAAGAGTCTCATGTGTTAAATGTCAAATATGATCAAATTGGTGGTTGTAACAATTGTCATCCAATTGATAGTGTTTTCACTGATACCTCTAATGATAGTTTCTCACATTCAATTGTTGATTTTTCTGAGCCTACCAAAATTTGATGATCCATCATTTGAGAGTTTAGAGACTTGTAAGGAGGTTGAAGCACTTCAGCTTCTGCTGATGGTTATGTCAGGTTCTCACGATCTTTACAAGATTCCTGAACAAGATCATATTATACTTTCTTCACGAGATTATTTCCCTAGCATTATTTCACCAAATGAATCCTCATCTTTGAATCCTTTGCGTACTTTTCAACTTGATCATTTTGAATTTCATGGTAGAATTGTTGATTGGTTGGAGGAGTCTTATTTAGCAAGCTCTCCTACTAATAAGAGGTTTCATTTTTATCTTGATTTTTCTATGAATGAAAATGTGGATGAATGCACATTTATAATGTATTATCAAGGTGTTAATGTTCATAATTTTGTTTATTGGGATAGAGTTGTGGCCTAGTTAGAACATTATTTTCTATTTTTGATTCAGACATCGGAGATTCCACAGTAATAAGGTTCTTCTGCCAACGTTTCGAATCCCAACTGGGATCCATCATCAGGGCAACTTGAAGCTAACACTTTGCATCACATAACTTAATCCTTCATTTAATTGTCATCCATTATTTTCTAGCTAACTCGTTTTCGTGAAGGCTTGAGATTCTTTATCATGTGCAAGATATTCATGTAAATATTTTTACTTTTTCACATTCTTTCATGTCAGTACTAATTGTTGATACCTTTGAATTTGTAGGTTAAGAGCATCTCTTGTGGTTGCATTAGAAGTTTGACTTCACATAATTTCAACCTTCTTTTCAATTATATTAGGTTATAGGTTTAGTTTCGCATGTTTATTAGTTAGAAAAGTTTTGCATGGTTGTACATAGATGCATTTTTGTTGCATTTATTTATTTTCATTACATCCTCATTTTACTTTTCTTTTCATGTAGATGATAACACTTTGCATCACATAACTTAATCCTTCATTTAATTGTCATCCATTGTTTTATGTTATCTTTTATTACATCTAGTTGGTGGTCCCATATGAATTTTTCACATAGAATTATGCATTTATTATGCATACACATGTCGGTATGCACCATGCATTCGTTTTGCATGTAGCATCATTCTATTGTAGTTCTTTTCATTTCAATGCACTTAAAAATTCTTTGCATAAGCATGACATGGTCTTCTTAGTTGTATTTAGTTTACTTCCTTGTATTGTATGGCATTGTAAACTTTTCATTCCCTTCTGCACTGGTTTTCATTTACTTCATTTTGCAGCATATTCATGCATCTCTTTTTATTTCATTGCATCGCATGGCATCCTTAATTCTCATCTAATTTTACTCCTTGTATAGTTTTTTCATTTCGTATATTTCTTGATTGTTTCATTGCATTATCGATTCAGCTTTACTTTTCTTTCATTGCATTTCTAGTTTTCTTGCATTATGCCATATTTTGCATTCAACATTCTCATCCCCTTGCATTTCATTTAGCCTTGTTTCATTTGCATTGTTGAGCTCATTTCATCATGCATTCATTTCCTTTCAATACACATTTGCTTCTCATTTGAGCTTTGTACTCTACATGTTCTTTTTAATCATGTACATAAATGATGGGTGAAAATATTATTTTATCTATGCAGTTGTCTTATCCCTAGTGTTGAAATCTTAACCAATGGTTGTGTGTGGTTTTTGTGGCCTGTTATGAATATAATTTATATAAAAATAATGTAAATATATTAATGATTAATTAGTGAACATTAATTAGTAATTAGCACTGAAGAGGCATGTCTAATGGGACATGACCTTCCATGAAGAGGCACCTACCTAGCTTAGGTATACAGGCAGGACTCATTAGTAACAATATCATATCTTTTGTACATTCTTATATAATATATTATTTGTCCTATCATGGATATTTACATATATTCGATCTTTTGAGTATATTGTTGTGTTTACGAACTTTATTCGTTATATTAGTATCATAGCCATGTTCTCTGATCCCAACCTTTGGTCATTGAAGTCTTTGTCCACTCTATTGTCTTTGACATTGAAGTGTTTTGCTATATAGTTTTGGAGTTTCTCCATTCCCCAGTGGTCATCATTCAGGGATTTGGCCATAAAGGAATAATTAAACAAGAAAAAAGGCCTTTGGCCATTACTCTAAAATAAATAAATAAAAAAGGAAAAGTATATATATTGTAAAAAAATTATAATAAAAAAAAACACTTCAAAAAAAAAGGAAGAATATACAAGAAAAGTATTAAAAAAGAAGTTATTTAGAAATAGAGAAATTAAAGTAAGGCATATCTTAATTGGTTGAGTTCATTTTGCTAATTACCTTGTCAATTAAAAAGTCATGGGTCAAATATCCTCGACACCCTTGGGGTTAGGCTTGACCAGGTAAACCCAGCAAGTAAATCCCTTATAATGGATCTGTGTGGATTATTACCACTAGATGTAATGACCACTTAAGAATCATGAATCACAATTCAAAAAAAATTTATATATATATATGAAGAGTAAAATTAAAACAATTAAAAAAAGGAAAAAAAACACATTATGAAGCGTAGCCGCAAAACTAACACAATCTCACCACCGTAAATATTCCACAGATAGAGGACCGTCCAGATCCTCGTCGAATCTCCCCACGTCATCATTCGTTGTCCAGTCAGCCACCAGCGGTCAATTCCACCACCATAGCTGCTTGCTTGTCACAATAGTTTGTTTCTTGTATTGGAGGTGATTTTGAGTACATGCAACTGTGAAGCAACAATAGTTTGTTGTGTATGAAGTGGACCAAAATTTGTGGAGGCCAGCATATTATCCATCAAACGCCACAACTCATACAGACACGACTTATCCATACGATATGAAGTTACCTCATGGATAGGTTTAAGTTATAGTGATTTATAACTTCGAAAATATATTTTTATGGGTGGAAATAAAAGTATATGAAGATATCAAAGGAATATCATAATAAGTGATATTATATATCATAAAAATAAATTTAATCGATATATGGGAGTTGAAGTAATAATATATATATAACGTTGTCATTGACTATATAAATAAAAGGATATATAAGGTTGTTAAAAGGAAAAGGGTATTATACTTAAAAAAATAGTTTCTTTTTATTATATTTTGTAAAGAGATTTTAGTTAGAATTAAAAAAACAAAAAAATCTTAAGTTTTAAGAAAGGAAAAAATGGAGATTAGTCATGGAATATTTTTAGGAACTTCATGTATCTTGCTATAGTGCTATTTATAATTAAGGGGATTTTTGTAGGAAAATATGTTACTATTTTTATCTCTCCCACCGAAGGAAAAAATTATATAAACCTTAACTTTGCTAGTCAATTGATGATTATCGAGTCAAATGCAATCGAAAGATTAGAATGTTTGGATGAAAAAAATATGACATAACCAATTTACAATTAAACATTGGGGATTATACTTTTATATCGCAATTCTCTATTTGATCCTAGTGGGAGGATCAAGGTGACATTATTCTAGGTTCACCCTAGATGGAAACATTAGGATCTTTTATCCTAAATACAAACAAAAAAAGACATTTTCCTACAAAAAGAAAAAAATAAAAATACAAGATGTTACATTGAAACCAAATTTAGTAACCTAGAAGACGTAAAAGATATCTCAAAATTAATTCTTCAAGAAAACCAGATAGAAATGCAAAATATGGAGAAGGAAGTTGAAAAGATTATCGCATACATAAATGAATAAGTTACTCGCCTCAAGGACTATAGCGAGAAATTATTGACGCAACTTAAGAAACTTAAAAATGAAAAGTGATATTGAAAAACAAATTAGAAGAACTCATCGCAAAAGACATATCGAAGTCATCATACATAACCGAGCAATTTGAAGAAAAATGAATGAATACCAATCTAGTCAATATCACAATTGAAGAAGATGATAAATCAGTTCAGACAATGAAAATCCCAAAAGAAGATTATGTAACCAACTCAACAATATCAGTATTTGAAATAAATTTGGAAATTGCCACATGCAAGATAAGGGAAACTCAAACCACAATAACTCTTTATCAACATCCAAATCACAAAAGTAGACAACTCAATAAGTCTATATATTTGTATCACTGGGAACAAAAACAACAAACTTATGTTCCAAAGACTACTAATGTCAATGTAATTCATTCTTGTGATAATAATTCACATGAAGTATCCACTAACGACAAGATTCCAAAACAAATTGATTTAGGATGGTTAGATCCTTTCTTAATTCGATAATTTTATTTATCACTCCAAGGATCTTATCATCTTGTATCAACGAAGATGACAACTCAAATAAATTTCAGAAGATGCAAGACAAAGAAACAGATGACACGCCTTGTCACCAATAAGCTTTGAGGACAAATATTTTTGAAAAGGAATGCAATGTTATGAATATAGCATATATAAAAGTAATGTAATTATATTAATGATTGATTAGTGAACATTAATTAGTAATTAGTACTATAGATGCATCTCTAATGGGACATGACCTTCCATGAAGAGGCACCTACCTGGGTATATAAGCGGGCCTCATTTGTAACAATCTCATATCTTATATACATTCTTATATAATATATTATTTGTTCTATCATGGATATTTACATATATCAGATCTTCTAACTATATTATGGCATTTACAAACTTTGTTCGTTACATGGTCACCCCAAGAGGTAGCCTCTTGTTAACTTAGTATCAAAACCTTTTACATGTTATTTACACATGAGTCTATTTTATTAACAAGGAAAATATGACTTGATACTTGTGGGGAACTCTAATCAATTTGTAAGGCTTATATCCATAACATGAAGTTGGTTTCTAGTCTAGTCCTACTATTCCTTGTGTGTTTTCATTGTGCACTTGTAAGTTGGATATGTGATATAGAAATATGACATGAGGACAAACCTCTCGCGCCCATAAAATAAGTTGGGATCCCCCTTCCACCCTGGCATAATGAACGCCTTAATAAACTATGCCAAAGTGCATCCCAAAAGAAAACTAATTAAATAAAGGGTAAAGGAAGAGAAAGGTTTCCTGTGTAGAGAGGTGATGTAAGTAACTTCATTAGGGTTTTGAATAGGCATGTTGGCAACGAAGCAATGCTTTTGATTTCTTGAGTGACTTTTTTAGGGTATTGAACAGGCTTGTTGGTAGCAAAGCAACACCAAAAATTCACTTTTAAATTACGAACATCATAAACCCTCTATCATGTTTTCTATATCATTTTTTAATACTAACAGGCGTGAGTTCTTGATCTAATGTTTAAAGACTAACAAGACATAGCTATGGACATAGATGAATGGCATATATATAAATGGTCAAGTAACTCAAGTGGTTCCCATGGTATTTAATTCAATACTTCCTTGCATTTAATAATAAGACTCAATGCACCGGGGCCAGACGGTTTCACCACTACTTTCTTCCATACCTTCTGGGATCTGATAAAATATGAGGTTTGGAAAATAGTAGAAGAATCAAGATCCCTCCATTAGCTGCTCCCATCGCTCAACACAACTTTCATAGCGCTCATCCCAAAGGAGGAAGGCTCCATCACCCCTGACAAATACAGACCTATAGCACTTTACAACTTCATCTACAAGGTTATCTCTAAAGTGATTGCGAATCGACTCAAGCCCCTCCTACCCATGCTCATTTCCCCGGAACAGTCAGGATATGTGGAAGGACGGCAAATCATGGATGGTATTCTTCTCACGCATGAGATAATCCACTCCCTCAAATCCTCAAAGCAGGCAGGTATGCTTCTTAAACTGGACCTCTCTAAGGCTTTTGACAAACTAAGTTGGAGTTACATTCAGCACATGCTCATTGCCTTTGGTTTTAGTTCAATGTGGGTTCAATGGATTATGAGCCTAGTCACCTCTACTCAATTCTCCATCCTTATCAATGGAATTCCCTCTCGACCCTTTAAACCATCTAGAGGCATTCGGCAGGGTGACCCCCTCTCTCCCTTTCTCTTTGTCCTAATGGCTGAAGGGTTGGGGCGACACATAAAAAATGTGCTTCTCACGCATCAGCTCAAAGGCCTCTCAGTCCATAACACCCCCGCCAACTCCCATCAGTAGTTTGTCGACGACACTATGCTCTTCGGCTACCCTTCAGTCCAAGAAGCCTCTCGTTTCAAAGCCTTGCTTAATGACTTCTCCGAAGCCTCGGGCACCAATGTCAACTGCACTAAGTCTCAGATCTTCTTCTTTCACACCCCGCCCGCGGTCAAGACAGCGGTGACCCGCATCTTAGGATTCCCCTCTGCAGCCCTCCCATCCAAATACCTGGGTGCGCCGCTCACTGCTTCAGCCATAAAGCACTCCACCTGCAAATCTCTTCTGGAAAAGCTTGAATCCCGCCTAAACCTCTGGACTCACAAAACCTTAAACCTTGTCAGTCGTGTTGTTCTCATAAAATCAGTCTTGCAGGCGATGCCGCTCTACATGTTCTCCACCTTAGCAGCACCGAAATGGGTTCTTAAAAAAATAAGAAACCTTCAACGATGCTTCCTATGGGGAGGCTCGGCTACCAATCGTAAATGGGCCCTAGTCAAATGGACCACTGTTTGTACGCCCAAAGACAAAGGTGGGCTTGGTCTGAGAGACCCCGAGCACAGTAACACCATCATGGGGGCCAAAATTTGGTGGCAATGGGTCACTAATCCATAAAAACCATGGGCCAAACTCTGGACAGCCAAATATGCCAACAATAGACCTTAGGAGGAACTCATCAAGTTCACCCCTATCGACAAGGGCTCGCTAGTGTGGAATGCTGCCAAACAACACTACCAACTTATCCAAAAGCACAGCTTCTGGGAGGTAAAGAATGGCAGCTCAGCTCGCTTCTGGACAGACGCGTGGAATCAAATGCCTAAGCTCAACAGCATCTTATTCCCAGAACCAGCTCCTATCAGGTAGGAGCAACGAACAGACATGGTTCAACAATACTGGCTACAGGAGGAGAAGCATGGCTTCAGGCAATGGAAACAGGGCAATCAGCTAATCCACAATACAGATATTCAAGATGCCAAGCAGCTAGAATTGGAACTAAGGAAAAGAAACATCAGATACAAGGAAGGCAATGACATCCTTAGATGGGGATATCTACCAAAAGGAACTTACTCTCCTTCAGAAGCATACAGAATAATAAACATCAATACAACTCCTTCTGACACCATCTGGTGCAAAATATGGACATTCGACTCCTGGCCTAAAATCTCACACTTCTTATGGCTGGTCGGACATAAAAGGATCCTTACTTGGGACAAACTAAGAAGAAGAAATTTCCAAGGCCCTTCCTACTGCCATAATTGTAAGAGCAGTGAGGAAACCCTTCAGCATCTCCTGGATGACTGTCCCCTAGCCAATCAGCTGTGGGAAAAAGCGAGCTTCAGATGTCAAAGACGATGCACGCAGGGGAACAACATAATCAACTCCTTAAAGCAGTGGCCCCAGCGACCATACAAAAGTGAACTCCTTAATCGGCTATGGCACCTCATCCCGGGTCTAATTCTCTGGAGCGTCTGGAAGGAAAGAAACAAACGAATCTTCAAAAACCAATGCTCCCAACCTGAGGACATTTGGAAAAGGCTATGCGGGAATCCTCACGAAACTCTAATGCTCCGTAAATGGTCGCAGGAGGATCTCCCCTCACAAGCTGACGAGCAAAGCATCTTAAACAACTGGCAACTGGATCTTCCACCGGAATCTCAGAAGCATGATCAGACCAAAAACAGCAGCATCAAAACTTGCAAATGGAAGGCTCCCCCAAAGAATTCCTACAAGCTCAACTTTGACGGTGCCTCCAAAGGAAATCCTGGAGCAGCAGGCTATGGCGGAATCATAAGGAATCATGAAGGCTCCCCCTTACAGATTTATTTTGGAAACATAGGTTGGGACACTAACAACTCAGCTGAGTTGGAAGGTCTCTGGCAAGGTCTCAATCTCACTTGGCATCTCAACCTTCAGCCCCTTACTGTGGAAGGAGACTCCCAAATCCTCATTCACATGGAAAAGCGCCTTCAAAATGGATCTCAAGCAACTAAAATTGCCACCAGCTAGAGACTTGAAGCCAGGTTGAAAGAAATTGAACACTTTCTCCGCAGTAACAGGGTCATCTCCTTCATGTACACAAAAAGGGAAGGAAACAAGGTTGCTGACTTCCTAGCCAACATAGGAGTTGAAAATACCAGTGCCCTAAACACTGGGAATACCAGTATTATCTCTAACCTTAATCAGGCTCAAGAATGCGACAATCTGATCCAAAGTGAGGCAGCAGCCCCGGATGCGGGTGATGAGATAGGTGAAGGTGAGGAGCCACATGGACGACATGGGCTGCCTCGTGTCTCAGCAGAACATTGATGAACCCTTCTGCCACCATGGAAAGACGCTTCAAGAAGGGCGGCAGGCATTCAATGCCACTTATGGCTCCAAATCTCGAAGTCAACTTGCGATTATGGCGTACAAGCACCAAGGGAAAGGTAGGCAGAGTCTTAAGGCAGAGGAGCCGAACCATGGATGTCAATTGGCAGGCTGTTGCTCTGTCCTTCGGGTTTATCTACCTGTGGGCAGAGCTAGCGAGCCAACTACTGGTAATTGTTTGCGTTCTCCTCAGAGGGGACTCAGAATCACGGAGCGCTCCCACCTCACTGCTCCCGCCTTCTTCTCAGCTCTTGCAGCTTCTGCAACTATGTATCGCAGAAGAGTTCCAGCCCGTGGCAGACCAGCTCGCCCTCCAGCAGACCATCCTCGAGTGCAATGCTTTCGTTGTAGGTGTCACAGGGGTATTCAAGCCACCCCCTTACAGGCAAGCCAGTATTTGGATTCCAATGAGCCCAACGTCGAGCCGGCCCCTGCGCCTGCCTTTGGATCCACCATTTTCTCCTTCCGCTGCTCGCAGGATCGCCCATGCATCAATGCACATGTCTCAGTCCTTTTCCTTGAGGAAACTCAGGACGATGCGGGAGATGCGAGCAGAGGGGAGAGATCTCCAGGGGGCAGCCGGAGTGCGGAAGCAAGGCCACCTGTGGAGGAACCTGGTCAAGCCTCCAAAAGCCCTCCAGCTCAGGAAGCAGCGACCTCGAAGGCGGAAGTGGAAGAGGATTGGGACACTTTGCGTGAACGGTATGGATGGTGTGAAGTGGTGGAGGAAAAACCTCCAGAGTAGCCAGTTGCTGATCAGCTTCCTCTGCGCGCGGTGGTGGTATGGGTATGTTGGAGTCCTCCTTGGTTTTGAGCATAATCATAACTCTGTTTTTCGTTTTTTTCTGGCCTATTTCAACTCTAATTATACAATGGCCAAGTCAGTCGAACCCAGCCAGGGATTTTGTGGTTTGTTCTCACGGGCAGTCACAGTAAATGGTCACACCCCTACGTGGGCTTTCTCGGTCTTTGGTCAAGCCCCTGCGTGGGTTGTGTCAGCTAGTTTTTCGCCCCTGCGTGGGTTGTGTCAACAAGTTTCAGTCCATTTCAATTTTGGTTGATGGCTCCAGACCCCTTTTGGGTATATTCACTACGCCCCTGCGCGGGTTGACTCAGTTAATTTTCTGCCCCCTGTATGTTTGGGGAGATGTCTGGTAGAAGACTCCATGGCATTTTTGGGTCTCGTCTAAAAGCCCACTGTCCCTCGGCTGGACCTGGGTGCTCTGTTTTCTTGTCTGTAATTTGCTTCTTGTACATAATATAAATAGTTAGTCTTACAAAAAAAAAAAAAAAAAAAAAAAAAAAAAGACTCAATCTATTGAAGGGACTATGGCATAGATGTTGGATTCTACCAATGGTTCGACATGTGTTGTAGTTGCTACAAAAACACCCTAAAATTTAGCCTAACACTCAAATTTTGGGCCCCTCTCTACATTTTAAGGCTCCAATGACCATGTCTATATCTTGGAATGATCATATTTCTCAATGACCTATATTCCATCAAATCCTACGGTTGCTCATGCTTCCACAATGCATATTATATATGTCCATCATTGTTTTATATTAGTTTATCTTCTTTATGAATGCATTATGGTTTGGGAGATTGCTATGTTATTGATGCACTTTTAAAGCTTTATGTCTCCATGACATGCATTGCAATTCACAAGTCATGCATTTATATTGCATGAGTGAGCATGACATTATTTCTTCATCTTGATTCTCATTCTATTGAATGCATCAGTGTTTTTGTAGTGGTTGCTTTATTCATGCACATTCAAGCCCTAGGTATCCATGGAATGCATTGTAAATGATATGCAGACATATTATTTTGTTGGCTATTATTTACTTTGGTTTTAATTCTCTTATTTTCATCGTCAAACCTCAACCTTCATGAGCATTTCATGACATTTTTAAGACATGCTAGTTGCATCATCATTGCTCAAGATTATATTATGCATTAATACCTTTTGGTTATTAAGTTTGTGCATGTGCTTGAATATTGAATTGGTTTTCAAACTAAAGCATATTTTCCCAAAATAATGCAACCTTCAACACTCTATTTTTTACTATTGCATATTATTTTGGTTTGGAGTAATGTGATGATGACGCAAGACTTGAATTGTCATAATTCTTTGGTCATGAATGAGGTCATGAATTCAAGAATGAATCTTCAAATACACATTATTCATTAAACTTGTTTCAAGAGAAGGCATTAGAAACATCTTTATTACTTGTACTTGCAAATCCTTTGGAGAGTTCTTGTTAGGCCCCTATACTACTAGTGTAACCCCTTATTGTTATTAGTACAACCCACTTATTATATTGATGTACCCATGTAGTGCCCATATTGTTACTATTGTGCCCCATAGAAGCCCACTATTGTTATTATTGTGCCCTTACATTATTATTGTTATGTCGGCTCTGATTATGTTATGACCCCTTAGACTCCTATATATAGAGAGGATGTCTTTTCATTTGAATCATCCAAGAATTGTTCATTTATGTAATGTAAAGGAGGTTGCCCCTTCGAAGAGGCTGAATTATAAGGCATTGATCTATCTTTTCTATCTTTTCTTGAGCTGGTTCATAACATTTGGTATCAGCTTTGGATTCTAGGGTTTCACTACTCCAAACAGGTCATCGTGGCATTCTCACTATAACTCGTTTTCTGTGACGTTTCAGAAGTCGAAAAAAAACCCATTTGAGAAGACATCGCGCTAAATCTCGGGTCCAAATTTCAAAGCTTTTTGTGCTACATTTTCGGAGATACGAACTGAGGAAGTTGGTCCTTTTGCAGAATCCTGAATTATATTCAAAAAAGGTGACCTAGGGAAAATCGTCATAACTTTCTCTCTGAGCATCAAATTGAAATTTCATAAGAAGGTATAGAAAGAGGACGGACTGCAGTTTCTTGTATATATTTTTCGGAGCCAAAGGTCAAAACAGGGACACGTGGCACATCGTACAAGTTCGCTCTACTGAATTAGTCTATAATCAGGTCACTGTGGGAGATTTGGCATAACTCTTCATTGGAGAATCCAATTGGGGTCATACTAGTGGCATTGGAAAGAGGACACAGAGTGCTACTACAGGTCGTAGTTTCAGAACTTAACTATCTGAAAGTACATAGTTATAGTCGTTTCAAGATCGAGCTCCTAAAATCAAGAAAAACAAGATGAGGAAGTTTGATGGGAAGGATCCGTAAATTGGATACTTCAGATGGAGCAATATTTTGATCTACATGGTGTACCACTGTTACAAAAGGTATGTATTGCATCTTCATATTTAGAACCGGATCAATTTTTATGGTATAAAGGGCTTTGTTCCCGTAAAAAACTTGTTACGTGGTCAATTTTCACGGAGGAAATGATAGCACATTATGAGGATACAAAGAGCAACACCTTCTTTAGAGCAACACCACAACAATTGGAAAGAGAAGAAGGGCTTTGTGACATAATGGAGAGCAAAATTATGGAAACCAGGAAGCATACCCCTCACAACTATAAAGATGGAAGTGTTGTTTCTCCTAGCCTTCCACAACCTACAAGGGTTACACCACAACAGTTGGAAGAAAAAAGAGAAAAAGGTCTTTGTTACAATTGTGATAGCAAATGCACTAAAGGTCATAAGTGTGCTGAGAAGAAATTATTTTACATAGAATATGAAGAGGAGGAAGAAAAGGATCAAGAACCATCAAAACAAGAGGATATACACCAGGACCCCATCCCAGAGAAAGAAGAAAGGAATCAAACCATATCTTGTAAAGCATTGGTCAAAACTCCCACTCAAACTATCAAGATAGAAGGACATATCAAGAAGAAAAATGTTCAAGAAGTGAAAGATCACATTGAGCGTCAAGAAATGAATCCGACCATATCTTGTAAAGGATTGGAAGAAATTCCCACTCAAACTATCAAGATAGAAGGACATATCAAGAAGAAAAATGTTCAAGAAGTGAAAGATCACATTGAGCGTCAAGAAATGAATCCGACCATATCTTGTAAAGGATTGGAAGAAATTAACACTCCTAAAACTCTAGAGATAGAAGGACATATCAAGAAGA
Organism: Pinus taeda; assembly: GCA_000404065.3. Taxonomy (NCBI): domain Eukaryota; kingdom Viridiplantae; phylum Streptophyta; class Pinopsida; order Pinales; family Pinaceae; genus Pinus; species Pinus taeda. The sequence goes on along the minus strand of APFE031664567.1, from coordinate 1,529 downwards.
AAAAGGATAGCACCAAGATATGGAAGGCTGAAAAACCTGGAAATCTATTTGGAAATTTAGATGGTATGGGATTCTTGGCTGAAAGCAATTCTGAGAAAGCAGAAGAACATTCAGTGTCTGCTCTTAAGCAACTGGTTTGGAGAAATGGAAGGCGGCCACTTCAGTTGGAAGAAAACCGTCGTGCTACTTACAGGCCATTTAACCAACTAGAGAATGGAAATGACTCAATACTTACTATTCTAGATGGGGAGTCAAAGCAGCTAATCCCTGTTGGAATTCGGTCAGAGCATGCTTATGCAAGAAGTCTTGCTCGGTTTGCTGCAAACCTTGGACCAGTTGCCTGGAAGATTGCAGCTCAGAAGATAAGGAGAGCTCTGCCCCCAGGTGTCTCATTTGGCCCTGGATGGGTCGGTGATTATGAGGCTCCTCCTCGTGCTTTATTGTCACATGAAAGAATATCTGTGGCATCAGTGTCCTCTTCCACTACCTCGCCAATTGTTCCAGGTGAAACCAAGATTAAATCAAATAACGCTGAAGATAATCCCAGACTAAGAGATGAAGGGCTTCCAAAGAACTTAATTTCTGAAGGTAGGACTGTTACATCAGCTACAGCGGCTTTGTCAGCAAGACAGTTGGTTTCAAATTCTGCAATATGTCAAGGGATAGATAATTGCCAATCTATTCGTAATCCTCAATCTGAAGTGATTGGGCATGGCACATTAAATTCTAGTGGTGATGGAAGAGCTAGTTTGCCTTCTTCGGAAGTAAAACAAGGCTCCATAAGGTCAGGTTTAACTGTTACCACATCTAGTGACCTAGCCTTTGCAGGTACAAAATTTGGTTCAGAAGTAACACAGTCCAGATTACTTGAAATGGTCTCAAGAAATAGCACACTCATGCATGGGGCCTCATTAAAGCAGGCTGATGGTTCAAGGTCCATTGCCAGTCTTCAGGTAATGAAATCTGAAAATATGACAAATGACAGTGATGTGTGTGGTGTTGCCAGAAAAGCAAGTGATGCATCAAAACGCAGGTGTAGTTCTCCTGGTACAAATATTGCAGTCACCACAGTAAGCTCTTCTCTATGCAACTATCAAGCTGGATCGAGAGTTTTGCAGGGACATCAAATCGCAAGTAGTCAAGAACATGCTAAGCAGGACTTAAATGGTTTAGCTAATTTACTGCATGGCAAGATGCTAGCATTACATCAAAGAGGTTCTAATCTGTCTGCAAATACCCCAGTGTTAGTGCATTCATCAGTTTCATCAGCAGGGCCATCTATAAAACGAGATGATGCCACAGTGCAGGCATGGATACAATCACAAAATGCACGCCTGACAGATGCAGATGCTACTTCTAGAGTCAGGTTACAGGATGCACCGAATCCTCATATGGAGCAACTAAGAAATCAATCAATTTCAACATATCTCATCAGGTGGAAGTACTTACCAGCAGAATATTCCACATGGGACGACAAGAATTTTATACAGAAGCATCAAGAACTACTCAAGCATTGAGGACAACACTTT
>APFE031664563.1:719-11612 GCA_000404065.3 Pinus taeda | reverse complement strand
TTTTAATTCGACGGATGAGATTAAGAGATGTCTTGATCCTCATCGACGGTCGAGATCGTTTTGTCATGGATTACTCAAACTAGCCGTTGGGATTTTTTCCTTTAAGTAGGGTGCTAGGGGGTCATTTGAGATCATCATTGGATCTGAGTCTTGTGCTGAAGAAGCTCTCGTGTAATCTTTTTCTGGTGCTAATAAAGAAGACTTTGGGGTCAAAAGCTTGCTGGTGTTACTCTCTTAATGTGCTGTGAGCCAATTTTATTTCTGCATATTTTAATTTTCAGCCGTTAATGACAGCTTAATGAAGAGTATTGTTGAGCATAGGTATCTTGTTCACATGCTAGGGTTTTAGTAGTATTAGGGTTTCTGATGTAATGGCAGGTATCTCCATTGTGTTTGAGATCTAGTACTGCTTTTTCTCTCTTATTTGACGGGTGAAGTGAGCAGTGCAGGAAACCCTTGAAGATCAGTGGGCGTTAGGGAAAGTTCTAGGCTGAACCAGCCAACTCCCATAAGCATTTTTCACAGAGCCCAGCTGGTTTTGACCCTGGGTTAATCATTTAGTTTTTTTTTTTTTATGAATTGCATGAGAGATTTTTCTAACGCATTTCATTAGCTATCTGAAATTTCTCGAAATTTTCTTCAATAATAACTGATATATCTGGCTTTATAGAGCTGTAAATTTTGAATTTTTTTTTTTGGGTTTTCCAGGGTTTTCCAGGGTTTCATCTTTGCATATATACTGTCCAGAATTTTGGTTTTCCATTTTGCAGATCAGGGTTGCCTGCGTTTCCGATCAGAATACATCATTATCTACGTGGGGCCACTTCTCCACGCTGCTGTTGGTCATCTCGTGGGCGTTTGCCATTTTTCTCGCTCATTGCGTCCAAAAATCCAGTCAAATTCCCACATCTGCAAACAAGATTTAAAAGAAACCTCATCATCGGCGCTTGAAGCACCAAACTAAAATCGTTTTCTTTTGAGGGTCTGCACGTGGATTTGCCTGCGTTCTTGGTCTCAGCATCCGTCCAGCTCTTCCAGGCTCCATTTTTCTCTGCGTGCTCTCACATTCATCTCTGCTGACCGTTCAAAACCTCGCAGCAAAGGAAAATGACAGTTTTCAGTGCTTCATACGGGCCAGGTAAGTGAGTAAAATTTTTCCTGCGTTGGTTTGCTTTGGCTGCAGTCCAGTTTTCATGCCCGTCCATGCCCATTTCTCTGCGTTCATTTCCTATGCGCGCAGTCAAACCCCCAACCTTCTCCGCGTGAGCCTGCAAAAATATATCACGTTTGTTTTGAAGCTGAATTCGTAGGTCAGCGTAGCCGTTTTTCAAGTTTTTTTTTTTTTAAATCGATCTTGTTCCGTGCGTTGTGTGCGTAGATTTCCTGTTTTCGCTTGGAGCAGTGTGTGTCGATTTCTTTTAGCGTAGGCATAGCTCATATTTAAAATCGAATTTCTTTTTTTTTTGGGTCACGTTTTGATTCAAATGCATATGAGTTACATTTTTTACGTCTAAGTTAGGTTTTCATCTTAGTTTTATTTTAATATATGGTTTAGCATTTTTCTAGTTTAATTTTAAAAAAGGAAAAAAGCTCTTAGGGTTTTACATTTTAAATTTTGATTTTTGGTTTACTAATAGATTTAAAAATAGATCCCTTTTTTTAGTTTTAATATTTGTTTTAAAAAAATATTTATATAAAAAAAAAAAATATATAATATATAATAATAATATAATATATATAATTTCTTCCTTTAAAAAATTAAAAAAATCATAAAATTTTTCCTTTTTTATGTAGAAGAATACATTTAAAATTTTTTCATTTAGTTTTAATTTTTAAATTTTGTCTGAAAAGCATAAAAAAGCATAGTGGAAATATTTTTCTTAAGCCTGGAAATTTTATCATGGTCTATATTTTTGCTGAGGCTACAATGTTGATGTGAGATTAATGTTTATCTTTATGAGATTTGGCATGCTTATCTGGTTAATGTGCAAATTTACATGGTCATATCTTTCGGAGTTTATTTCCTTTTAAATTGCCAGAGTATTGTTAAAACCATTTTGAATTTACTGATATCTTGCATTTTTCAAAGTTATTTGATGTTAAATGATTGCTGTGCACAGTCCACATTTCTGCAACATCTGTTAAGTGATCATTTTGACACCAAACCCATAAGGCACTGGTCCATCAAATTAAATAAATCTATTTAGTGCTTTTCTCTTTCGTGTCTCCCAAACCAACTGATTCGCAGTTGGTCATCCTTTCCTTTCAGGGTCTACCCCCCTTAGCCGTGGGAGACAGGCTTAAATGGAGAGATCGGGGACCAGAGTGATAGCCCCCGGTCTGAGCGTTGTCGTGACAATTTGTGCGACAACAAAGCCCATGATGGAGGATGATACGCAACCATCGTTTGGGCTACCCATTGATGAGGGGCAACATAGAGAGTACACATTGCGATTTTAGCATAGTTCGTTTTAAAGACACGTTAACAAGACCCACAACGTTATTAGCCCACCACCCCTATGCATTCGATTAAGAGAGGCGAAGTTGTCTAGAAAGACCATAGGGGATGACCAGGTCAACAGGATAGAGCGACATGAGTAGAGTATGACACCACATTAGCCTGGAGGGCTTGTTCCTTCCACAAGAGATTGTGCCTTTAATCCCTCTTTTAGGATAGGATGGCGAGAGGTATTGAGTTGGTACCCAGTGGAGCAATCTGGGTTTCTGGATCTATTCATGGGTTACCAAAGGAGCCCGAGGGCCAGACTATTGTTGGTATCCAAGTGGGGTTACTCGCTACAACATGGGTTTGATTAATGGTGTTATTGATTAGGTGACCAAGTGCCCACACACTTTCATATCCCCATTAGCACTAGTGACTAGATGGTTTGAGAGGGGAGCAAATAGATTTCATGAGTTATCTTGGCATATTGATTATGCATGGGGGCACACAGAGATTAGCCTACTCTGGCAAAAGTTTCTAGGAGGAGGCAGCATGACAAACCACCAGACAAGGCATCATATGGAGACAGTGCTCTCTCATTGATGTATAGGGCACCAGAGCTATTGAGGTTTGGCACGGTAGTGTTATTCTCGATTGCATGTGAGGAGTTGGGGAACTTAGCTATACTTGGGAAAACGAGGAGGTGTAGATTACATTGTGGTGGGTGTACTAGCAAAGTGATGGATGCATGGGAACATATGGGATGCTCTATGGTACATGGTGGCACGACATTGAGTGTTGGTATCCAGTGGTGCATGGAGTTGTGCCACGAAGTTCAGTGCTATGCAGAGGAGTGCAAGGGTACGTATTTGTATTCAGCAGAGCATGATGATGCACAAAAAGTTGTTGGAGTGTTGCCAACAGAGAGATCCCCTAACGGGAGCATCAAGCACACCAAGATTTGGAGAGCGAGTTGACCATAGGGCCAACTGTCAGCTTCCATTTATCACTCTCCAACTGTTGATTTGGGGTAGCATTGGATGTGTTCCAGCCACGAAATTTGGTGGAGAGGTTGAGGCACATGAGATCTCCAATACCCAGAAAGCGTTTGGGCAGATTCTAAACAGATCAGGAGATATTAAAATAATTAATATTTTTAATGGAATCCCTAAGTCTAAACTTAGGGAAAATAAAATATTAATGTGTATTAATATGAATATGTGTTACAATGGTCCAAAAGACATGGACCAAGCGAGATCTAATCTTAGCCATTGATTAGGGATGTAATCTCGGCCACTGAGATGTCAGCATGAAAAGTATAAGAGGAGGCTTGAGGGTCACTTAGAGAAGACACCAGAGTGATCACTCATTCTATTCTCTAGAGCAGGGTTTGCTAAGAGAGATAGAATCCGTGACCGGGAGAGCAGCCGAGCAGCATTAAGTACAAAGAAACAAAGAAGACAAAGATTGTGTCGGGAGAGCAGCGCATCAGCCAGGGAGGGTGACGCAGAGCTAGCAAGGGCTCACACAGGGCCATGCAGAGGCAGCCAAGTGTTGCGCAAAGCACCAAAGGGGCCAGCGTAGCTGACGCAAGGCCTCCTGGGAATGACCCAGGGCCAGCACAGGGCTAGGAGAGGCTGATGCAGTTCAAATTGGGCAGACGTTGGGGTTGCAGAGCAATTTTGTGCTGAGGAACTGCCGGAAGGATTTTCTGGGGTTTCAGACAAGAGATTTCTCTCAAACTGTGAGGTATAGGTGCTAAGGAAATTCTCTGTTGGGTAGGCCAATTTCGGCACCCAGATTGCACTTTGATATTGCTTAATAAGAAAGCCCTCAAATAGATGCACTGGTTTTCCCGCATTGGTTTTTTCCAGGGGCATTGGTCCAAAAATAATGGTGCCATGTGGTGTGTTTGTTCTTGTTTCTTTTAGTTGTTGATCTGTAATATGCTGAGCATACACTGGTGTTTATTTTCAGTATTTACTTTGTAAATAACTTGTTAAAAAAAATAACAACTAGGTAGGAATAAATTAGAAAAAGTGCATGAAGGGTTTCTAAATTAAGTAAACTTAGAAACTTCAACATGGTATCAGAGCGAGGTTGCAGATCACAGGAGGACTAAAAGATATCAGGTGAGTGAAGCAATAGCAGTAGAAAACAATTGTCCTGAGGTGACAAAAGCTATTTCTAGCAGCGCAGAAGCCAAGAAGTGTGATGCAGAGCCAGCCAGAGCCACGCAAAAGAAGCTGGGAGATGCGCAAAGCCTCAGAGAGGCCAGCATTGCTGACGCAAAGGGCCAGAGGGCTAACACAAGGCATCCCAGGGCTGACGCAGACCCATCTGGGGTGACGCAGACCCAGCGTGAGGCAGAGAGGGGCTGACGTAGTTCACAGAGAGGCAGTTGCTAGAGTCTAGAAGGCTACAGAAATATTGCAGAGTGGAGTTGGTGAGGTACTGTAGTCAGAACGATACTTGACAAAGCGGGGCCAGAGGAGTTGTTACTGAGGGTTTCTAGCTGAGGAACCTGGATCAGCAATGCAGTTGCACAAGACGATCAGAGTAGGCAGCATCTCGACAAACAACAGAAGGATTTCCAGGAGGGAAATCAGGACTCAGAGGGAGTCCAGAAGAGAACTTCCAGACGGGAAGTAGAGACTCAAAGGAGTTGAACAGAGAACTTCCAGGAGGGAAGTAGAGGAGCATCATGGCACTACACGGGGTAAGAGACTAGGATAGACTGGATGGAGAATCGAACTTTGCAATCTAGAAGGCCAAAATCTTATCAGTACTTGACAGGAATTGTGTCAAGAACTTCGCTCGAAGGTTATAGCTATCCTAATCGACCCCAATGATAACGACAAGTACAAAGAGGCGATGGCGAGGGCCAAGTGCATTATCCTTGATATGGTCAAGGATCATGTGGTACCACATATAGCCGAGAAGGAAACGACAGTTGAGATGTGGGAGGCTCTCAAGAACCTGTACCAGCATACTTCTGTGCAGAGAAGAATGCTGCTCGAGAACCAGATGAGGTCGTATCAGATGAAGAAGGGTCAACTGATTGACACCTTCCTCGAAGAACTGAATGAGATCCGAGACCAGTTGACTGCTATAGGAGTGACACCGGATCAGGAACTTATGGTGAGCACAACCCTGAATGCTGTCTCAGAAGATTGGGAAGTGTTTGTCCAAAGTATCCTGGGCAGAGGGACTCTCCCACCATGGGACGAGATGTGGGCAGCTCTTCGCCAAGAAGAGATCAGACAGCAGTCGAAGATAGGTAGCAGCAGCAAAGGGATCAAGGTCAAGCAGGAGGAGGAGGATGTGGCCTTAGCATCTGAGGGAAAGCAGGAGAAGCAGAAGAAGAAAGATCTCTCCAAGATCAAGTGCTTCCACTGTGGGGAGATGGGTCATTAAGCAACCTAGTGCCCAAGGAAGAGGAGTAAGGGAGAGTCTTCAGAGACTAAGGCAGTGCCAGCACGGGCAGAGAAGGAAGTTTTGACAGAGGATGACAGTGCCATGAGTTCACACGCACCACTTGAGCAGAAGTGGGGAGACATCGAGCTGTGGTCAGATGGACTACAAGAAATGAGGGGCAGGATCCTCGTGGTACCCAACCTCTTGGGTTAGACCTTGCTATGGGAGCCCTGTCGAGGAGTAGCAGGATTGGCTGAGTGGGTAGAGACGGATGCAGATGGAGCGGCAGAGAGAGCTACAGTGGAGGAGTCTCGAGACAACGCAGAGCTAGCAGGCTGTATCAGTGCGAGAGGCACAGGAGTGTTGCACCAGTGCAGGAAGGCACAGAGAGGTGTGCAACGGTGAGAGATGCAGGGAGTTGTTGCAGTAACGCAGAGGTCAGAGATAGGGAGCACTTGTCAGCGGTAGAGGGAGCTTTAGCATCAGTAGGTGTCTCTAGCCCAACCGAGAGGTCAGTTGGAGGATCAGTTACTTACTTCTCAGTAACTGAGTTGCAGTGCAACAGTGGGCAGCACAATCCAACATGATGAGAGGAGGTGCAGTGTGGATGCAGTGCTAGGAGAAAGGACCAAAAGCAACACGGATGCAGAGGGAGCTGTCATATAGATGCAGAGGTGTCAGTGGCAGAACCATGGGTAGCAGTATAGGAGGCAGCAATACAAAGGATGTTGGGCAAGAAGGCCTAGCATCAACACAGGTACCGATGCCAGATGATCAGAGTAATACTCAATGAACAGTATTGCTAGAACACAGTCCTCGCTAAGAGGGAGTGTTGATTTAGTGTAGCATCAAATGTGCTCGAGCGACAATTCGGTGGAGAGGTTGGGGCACATGAGATCTCCAATGCCCAGAAAGGATTTGGGCAAATTCTAAACAAATTAGGAGATATTAAAATAATTAATATTTTTAATGGAGTCCCTAAGTCTAAACTTAGGGAAAATAAGTATTAATGTGTATTAATATGAATCTGTGTTAGAATGGTCCAAAAGACATGGATCAAGCGAGATCTAATCTTCGCTGCTGATTAGGGATGTAATCTCGGCCGTTGAAATGTCAATAGGAAAAGAATAAGAGGAGGCTTGAGGGTCACTTGGAGAAGACACCAGAGTGGTCAGTCATTCTATTCTCTAGAGTGGGGTTTGCTAAGAGAGATAGAATACGTGATCGGGAGAGTAGCTGAGGGGCATTGAGTACAGAGAAACAGAGAAGGCAGAGATTGTGCCAGGAGAGTAGCGCAACAGCGAAGGAGGGTGACACAGAGCTAGCAAGGGGCTCACGCAGGGCCACGCAGAGGCAGCCAAGTGCTGCGCAGAGCACCAGAGGGGCCAGCGTAGCTGATGCAGACACTCCTAAAGCTAATGCAGGGCCTCCTGGGCTGACACAGACCAAGGAAGGCTGACGTAGGGCCAACGCTAGGCTAGGAGAGGCTGACGCAGTCTAGATTGGGCAGACGCTGGGGTTGTAGAGCAGTTTTGTGTTGAGCAACTGCAAGAAGGCTTTTCCGAGGTTTCAACTAGGAGATTTCTCTCAAATTGTGAGGTATGGCTGCTAAGGAAATTCTCTGTTGGGTAGGCTACTTTCGGCACCCAGATTGTACTCTGATATTGCTTAATAAGAAAACCCTCAAATAGTTGCACCGGTTTTCCCCCATTGGGTTTTTCCGGGGACATTGGTCCAAAAATGATGGTGTCATGTGGTGTGTTTGTTCTTGTTTCTTTTAGTTGCTGATCTGTAATATGTTGAGCATGCACTGGTGTTTATTTTCAATATTTGCTTTATAAATAACTTGTTAAAAAAAATAACAAGTAGGTAGGAATCAATCAGAAAAAGTGCATGAAGGGTTTCTAAACTAAGTAAACTTAGAAACATCAGCATGGTATCAGAGAGAGGTTGTAGATCACAGGAGGACTAAAAGACATCAGCCGAGCGGAGCAATCGCAGCAGAAAAAAGCTGTCCCGAGGTGACAAAAGTTGTTTCTAGCAGCACAGAAGCCAAGAAGTGTGTTCAGAAGAGCATGATGATGCACAACAAGTTGTTGGAGTGTTGCCACCAGAGAGATCTCCTAACAGGAGGATCAGGCACACCAATATTTGGAGAGCAAGCTAACCATAAGGCCTACCGTGAACTTCCATTTATTACTCTCCAATATTGCACACTAACACAGGCCCATGATGAGCAACAGGACCCAAGAGGTTCATCTGAGATAGTTGGATAGGACATGGTGCATCGGGAGAGAGGCTTTCCGACTGTCGCATATGGTCAAGGCGCGAGTTGGCGGATGCAAGCTTGGGGATAGAAGGATCTTCTGCAGAGATAGCTAGGGTTTTAGTAGTATTAGGGTTTCTGATGTAATGGCAGGTATCTCCATTGTGTTTGAGATCTAGTGCTGCTTTTTCTCTCTTATTTGACGGTTGAAGTGAGCTGTGCAGGAAAACCTTGAAGATCAGTGGGCGTTAGGGGAAGTTCTAGGCTGAACCAGCCAACTCCCACAAGCATTTTTTGCAGGGCCTAGCTAGTTTTGACCCTAGGTTAATCATTTAGTTTGTGTTATTTCCTGAGAGATTTCTGAAGCATTCTATTAGTAAATCTGAACCTTTCTGAAAATATATCTGAGGATAACTGATAAATCTAGCTACTAAAGAGCCTTAAGATCTGTAAACAAAACTGTAAATGATTTTTGCTTATTGTTAGGGTTTTATTTATTTTTATTGTCCCAGGGTTTTGGTTGCCTGTTTTATTGTTTGCAGGTTACAGGTGTTGATGGTTGAGAAATTTCAGGGTTTATCAGAGCTGTCTTTTGTTTCAGGGTTCCAGCCTTCTGTTCTCCACGTGATTTATTTGGCATCCCCCCACCTGCTCAGCTGCTGTCGTCACGCTAAGCTGCAAAGTGCATGAAACCAAATCGATTTTGTTGATATTCATGAGCGTGGGCATCAAAACGATTTTGCAAAATAAACGTTGTCCATCCGCTCTTCTCCGTGAAAACCTGCAAACACTGTACAATTTCGAGTTTGAATTTTCCTGGGTATCAGTCACTATTTTCTTTGCTGCTGGGAACTGCGTCCTAGATCCTCCATCCGCTGCCAGCATCTGCGTATGAACAAGGGAAAAGACAAACATTAAATTTCTCAGAGGCACAGTAAAAATTCAGGGTTTCGTGGGCGATCGATTTACATATATGGTGACTCTCCTGCAAGCCTGCCCGCTGTCAAAACTCCAAGCGTGATCCTTTCCGCCGGCAGCTTGTTCTTCCACATCCGCACGCAAGCCTGCCAAAACACATGACCACAAATCGATTTTTTTTGAAACGTCGTGGGTATCAGGTGCGTAACCCTCTCCGCCTGCAAAAATAAACAAAAACGTAAGTCAAATTCATAAATGCAATGAGTTCGGGCGTAGCACAAGGGTTTTAAAAAGAAAACGAAAATCGATTTTTCTGATTCAGTTAAGTTTGATTACATGCGTGGGTTTTGTCAGTCCAATCGATTTCTGTTCGGGCGTAGGTAAGTCGATTCGCACATCGTGGAGTCTGGTTTCTATACACATATGCGGCATTTTTTTTAAATAGCTTAGGTTTATCGTTTTTCATTTTTTTTAGTTTTGATTCGATTAAATTTTAGTTTTATTTTCATATGTTGATATATGCGTAGGTTTGAGTCAAGTTAAAATAGATTTAAATTTTTGTTTAGTTTGGTTACGTAGTGTTAGTGGATACGCATATATTTTTAGGTTTCTTTTGTTTAGTTTTGATTTAAATCATTTGCATTTAGTGTTAGATTAAAATTTATTTTGTTTTAAAAATTTTAAAAAGTTTCATTAGGGTTTCTATTTGGATTTTAAATTTTGATTTTAAATAGATTTTTTGCTATTTATTTTTGTTTTAAAAAAAATAAAAATAAAAATAAAAAATCATAAAAAATCATAAAAAAAATTCTTTTAGGATTTTAGACTTTAGTTTAAATTTTAATTTTTGTTTTAGAATTTTACTTTGTCGAAAAAGCATAAAAAGCATTGCGGAAATACTTTTGTTCTCTTAAGCCTGGAAAATTTATCATGGTTTATATTTTTGCTGAGGCTATAATGTTGATATGAGATTAACGTTCATTTTTATGAGATTTGGCATGCTTAAACATAATGTCTGGTTGATGCGCTAAATTACATGGTCATATCTTTCAGAGTTTATTTCCTTTTAATTTTCCAGATCATTGTTAAAAGTGTTGTGAATTTACTGGTATCTCGCATTTTCGAAAGTAATTTGATGTTAAATGATTGCTGTGCACACTCTATATTCCTGCAACATCTGTTAAGTGATCATTTTGACACCAAACCCATAAGGCACTGGTCCTTTAAATTAAACAAAATTACTTAGTGCTTTCCTCCTTCGTGTCTCCCAAACCAACTGGTTCGCAGTTGGTGATCCTTCCTTTCAGGGTCTACCCCCCTTAGCCGTGGGAGACAGGCTTAAACGGAGAGATCAGGGATCAAGGTGACAACCCCCGGTCTGAGCGTTGTCGCGACAATCTGTGCGACAACATTTTTTAGCGCCGTTGCCGGGGACAGAATTTTTTTGTCCTTGGTCCTTCCCTTCCTAGCTTTACCGTGTTTCACTTCCTGTCCGGGTGGCGACTCCACATCATATATTATCTTCAAGAGTGTATACTAGAAGGCATCCAAGTAGTCTGTGTAATCCTGCTCCTGATCCTGAAAAGGCCTTCAGAGTACGATTACACAAACTCTCTTCTCGTACACTTCTTGTTAATCTCGGACAAGAAGCCCTTTCTGATATCCACCTTCTTTTTATTCGTCCAGTCAAGCACGACATCATGGACATCTTCTCCCCATGCAACTTTGCTAATATCCCAGGTTATCCTCATGATATTCCAAAGCATGGAATGGACAAATTGCCTATCTTTCAAGGAGACAACGCAATCAGTGCTAATTCACATCTGAAAGCCTTTAGTTCGTGGTTGGG
>APFE031664545.1:0-11953 GCA_000404065.3 Pinus taeda | reverse complement strand
TCGCGTTTCCCCGTTTCCAAAATTTGGGGAGGTCGCGTTTCGTTTCGCTTCCGCGTTTCGTTTCGCTTCCCCGTTTCCCCGTTTCGTGCAACTTAGTTATAAGGTCTTCGCTTCTGCAAAATGGGAATTTTATTCGTCATATTATATTTGATAAGAAGGCACTGTCAAAGAGCTCGGGCATTGACCACATTGAGAATGTTTTTAGAAAGAACCTAGAAGATGGCACAGTTCGAATCTCATGCTTAGCAACTAAGCAGTTCTAGCATGTAGTATAGTAGCTGTGATAATAATTTTTTTTTTGATTCAGAATCTAGTTGCTATTGGTGTCAGGTGTGGCAGCGGTGGGGTTTTGAGAATTCTATCGGTGGTGCCAGAAATTAGATAGGATTTGGCAGAAGAAGGTGTAATATCAGTTCAACAAGGACTTAAATAACTGCAAACAGATGAAATTATGTCATTGCAGATGCAAATCACCGACCTTGGTCGTCTATTAGTTCTTTGTTTTTGGGTATAAATTGTATAATACTTCCATCATTCTCTTGTCCAACATTGGCTTCTTCTTTGAGGAAATCATCTTCTAAAATCGCCATCAATGTGCCATTAATAATATTGAGGAGACTTACATAATTGTTTCTAAAGATTAAATAAACTCGTATTCTAGTTCTGAGTTACTATATACATGATTTTTTTTGTACAGTGATTTGTTATTACTTTTTTTTGCTCTTTGGTGAACACATATTACATAATGTATGAGTCATATCACTATAGGGACAAATATCTCAGATGATAAATCAATACAGTGACATATTCTCACACTAGCTGATATTTGAATTTAATAACATAAGGACCTCTAGTGAGACTCTGAAACCTGGTATGTATTATCGTGGAGTCTTTAGCAATAAGAAAAGATATATTGCAGATAGAGTTAATTCCCTGAAATTGGAGCCATAGAACAAGCTTCACGTCTCTATAATTATCCAACAAATATTTTTTTTTGAATTCAAATGTAACCTTATCTTAACAGACTTAACAGATCCAAGAGTTTGAACATGCCTCTGATACCAAAATTTAAAGCCCTTAAATTTTTAACAGGATATAACTATTCAAAATATAAGAATTTATCTGAGTACCTACTTGATGTTGAGTACCTACTTGGCTGAAAATGCTTCTGATTTGCTCCAGTTCCCGATCCCGTTACCAAAAGACAAAAAACCTCCTAGCCAAGCTAGGTACAGTCTCAGCACCCATCCCCAAAATACTTCAAATTCGAAGTATTTTGGCCCTCATGCCCTAAAGTCTCCAGAACAACTGCTCAAGCTCCATTATTCTCTGTCTCTTCCTGTTGTTAGTTCCTCCTCTGCCTCCCTCTGTATCAAAGAATGCCCCCCTTTCTACAATACCCTTCCTCCTTTTATGCCCTTCCTCTTTCTTTATTGTTTTAATTTGATAAGTTCATAAGTTGTAGAGGCGGTCACCGCCTTCTCCCTTTCCCAATTTGCTGACCATGCACTCTTATTTATACAATATCTCCTTTATCATAATGTTATGTTTCACTTTTGTTTAAATTGAATTATTTTCATAATATTATGGTTTTATATATTCTTCTCTTTATTATATTCACTATTTAATATATATACTTTCCTTTGACTTTATAGAATATATTGTTTCTTTTGTAGAATAATATATATATCATAACTCTTTTGTACATAATACTGCTGGGTATAGTTCATTTGTATGTAGTAGGGTACATACTTCCTTTGTTGTGAGTTCACTATACTGCATTTATCTTTAATTTTATATAGTAGAATTATATATATGTATTATAGTGGTGGTACGTATATCATATACCCTCCTATATTCTTGTAAGTTGGGTATTCATTTCAATAGTTAATTCATTACCTAAATACAAACGTTCTTCAATATTAACTAATATATATAGTAGTGCAGTGCAGGCGATGCATGCATATGTAGCTACCATATGCGTGTCTCGTGTGCATATTAATATCTCTATGTCCCCATTAATTTAAGATGGGTCCTCACAGTGAAGAATGACTAATTTGACCTCCTTTCGATGCCCAAAAAATTTTGGGAAATTAACCTTGCCCTCTCCTCCAATAACCCAACAAAACCCAAAAAGGTTTTGGCCAAATGCTAACCCCAAAATTTCGGCCCAATTTCCCCTTACTCCACTATCTGCTGGACATTTCGACCCACCTGTAGATGTCATTGCTGAAGGTCCCCAAAATGGCTGCAATACTGTAATATTCCTAGGGAGTTTTTTCCAGTAAATAACAAAGCAAACATAGACATAAAACCATGAAAATCAAACACATGAGTCAGACCATGAAATTTCACCAAAATTTGCGTTGTTGAGCCATTTTATTATAATAAAAAGAGGGTACAATGAGGTGTTGGAAAGGGTGCACCTCGGCTTGCTAAGAGCAAGCTAGCTAAGCTCAAAGGAACAATAAGAAATCCCTCTCAAATTTGTTGTTGCTCTCTGATGCTCTACGCTGAAACTTCCTAGAAAATATGCTTCTGGCTGCAAAGAACTACTGCTAGTGCCTTCTCGGGTGCTCAGAAAATTCCGGGAAATTAACCCTAGGCTACCCACCAATAACCCACAAAAACCCGCGAAGGAATTGGCCAAATGTTGACCTTGGAATTTCGGCTCAATTTTCCCCTAACTCCTCTAGTTGCTGGCTAGGTTGGGGCCACTGTTTGACCCATCAAAGCTGCCCAAACAATTCTGCCAAATTAGTCTTGAGCTCTCCTCAATAAACCTAGAAAAACCCAGAAAGAGTTTGTCCTACTTTTGACACTCCAAAATTGACCCCCAAATGCTTGGCCCTCTTCCACAAGCAGAAGATGTAACCTGAAGCAAATGTTGGGTTTGCTGCTCCGCCAAAGTGCTAGAAAAGCCCCCACAACACTTCCCAGGATTCCATCTCAAGTTTCAGCCCCTTACTCCCTTCACTCCACAACCTCTAAGCGTGCCTCCTCCAAGATCTGCGTACTCCCTGTACTGTTGCTGCTAATCCTCTCCACAAACTCGCACTCCCTGCTGCTGGTATGAACTGGTATAGGTAGGAATCCCTCCTTGGGCTGGCACTCGAAGTCCACTGAAGAAAGGGTTGAGATCTCCGCTCGGAGACACTCGTGTGCTAAACAACACTGTAGACCTGGCTTTCGCTCAAGTGTGCTGATGCAGGAGCATCCATCAAAGCTTATAAGACCCATGAGTCTTATTTCACATTTACTAAAGGGAGTGGGTTCCCTTAATCATTTTATTTATTTTCCTAAGTTTAGTTGAGATTGAGGAAATTTAAGTTGTGGAGAATATGTTGTGAATGTAGAGACTTTAGAGACAATTGAGTAATCCTAGGAAGAGTGAGGATTTGAGGGATTTAAAAGCTTCATTTAGGATTTTGTTTGAGAAAAGAGTGGAGTTGAAGAGATACTTTAGGAGAAAGTGAGAGATTGCTGGATTTGAACAAAATTGGTTCATGAATCCATATTTGTATAAATTGTGATCTTTTGAATAATTAGAGAGAGAGAGCTAGAGGTTAGAGAGTAGAGGTGTGTGTAAGAGGGATATGATGAAGGCCATTTGATTGCATATCATGCCTGTGAATTGTGTAAGTTTCTTGTGTGATTATAAATTAAAATTTGGTAGAGTTTGTCAAGAAAAGCCTGTATGTTTGTTTATGTAGATTTCTGAATTATTGAAGGATTGAATGTAAAATTTGGTATCTTTCTATACGTCTCTAATATATGCGCACAGATGGTCAAACCCCGGATGTTTTATTCTCCCTTCGAAATAATTGAAGTTAATTGATTTACATGTTGAAAGCTTGGGTTTCTTTGGTATAATGGGCTTTTAACTATGGAAGACTAAAAGCTTTATGCACCATATTTTCCTTAGAATTGGGCCACAAGTTTGTTTTGAACCCTTAATTGTATCAGGTGATCTCTTGAGTTTCGACATCGGTTAACAATGAGTAGAAGTAGACTATTTATTGATTAAGCTACAAAGGGATAATAGTGACAGTCTAAACATAGTGGGAGTGCAGAACATAGTTTCCCGGTGGAGAAGGTGAGATCGTTGTGAATCGTTCGATCGGACAGATCCAATAGATATGACCATCATCGCGTGCCAACATGCGGAGTCGTTAATTCCAGAAACGGATGCGATGATTTATAGAATTAAGTTAATAGCTCAGTTAATCGTGACTGTCCGCTTAAATGGGTCAGATCCTACTGTAATAGCGTCGAAAAGTACACGAGATTTAATTGAAAAAACAGATGTGATATTTTATGGAATACGATTTGATCCAGTTGAATTCCGGATCAATCACAGTCGTTCATCGCGTTGGATGAGATCCGACGGATATCGCTCCATAAGATACGTGCTAATTAGCATAATTTCGGACGCGATAAGGATTGAACTGGGATTTAATTTGTTTGGGATCCACGGTATAGATTGGGGTTTGTTAGTTTAATTAAACAGGGGTTTAATTATTTAATTTCTGGATTTATGTAATTGGCGCAACTTCACTTCATTGAAAGATGTATACGTGGGTCCATAACCCACAGGTCCACACGTGGAATTTTGAAAAGATGCAGTTTTGCTGGATCATGAGCTATGTCAAAAACACAATTTCTGAATAGATGAATGAATGACCAAAATGACTGCCTCTTGCTCTATTTATCAAAGAGCCTCCAAGATGCCCCTGTGGGCCCAGCTCGACTCTCCCCCACCAACTCGCTCCATTGAGAGTGTGTTGCTCATGTGGGCCGCAATTTTCTATTAGTGGCCCCCATGTACCACTAGTGGCTTGATTTTCTCCTCCATCCTCTAATGTTTGGGCTCACATTTGATCAAGATTACATGTGGGACCTCTAAACTACACTTCCTAAGTGCTAATGTGAATTAATTCAAAACTGGCCAAAAATTGATATTTCCCTAAGCAATGTTGCTAAGTGGGAATATCACAGTCCTCCCCGCCAAGAATTGTTTGTCCTCAAGCAACGCCTAAACAAGCATCCTCTCTCGCTGTTGCTCCCTAATGTCACTGCAAAATGTGCTAGGGTTACAAATGTGCCACTGAATCGTCCCTGACCTCTGCACCGTCCTGACATGAAAGAATCCTTCAATACCAGGATCCTAGGCCATCTTTTCCAACGTAAAGCTCTCCTCGCTCCACTCACTATCTTTACCAATGAAAGTACCAGAAGTCCCCTGCTCCATCAGTGACTCGCTAAATCCCAATGGAAGATTTGCATGATCTCCCCTTGTAGTAGCCAGCTCATCCCTAAAGGTTATTGAGCTATGAAGGGTTGTGATGCTCCGGTTCATTGCTAGTCCCAGAGTGGTGCCACCATGATGATGCTGCGCTACTCTGACTATGTACTCCCCATCGTTCACGGATTGTATCCTCCCCTCCTGAGGCCTAGTGGCAAAAAATATGTGAGATCCAAGCTCATCCTACCTGAGCATCTCCATGATGCCAATATCTACCCCTCCATTGCCAATCTCAACCTTAAGCCATAATAGGACAAGTCTACCTCGCCATGCAATGGAAGCCTTAGTGATCCCCAATGTGTCAAAGCCAAAGTGAATTGGATCATCCTCTACCATGACCCTACTCATCACAAAGTGGAGTGATCCAACAACCAATCAGATCCCTAGATCCCCCAAACATACAAGGAGCTCATAACTCCCACTCCTCACAAGATGTTGCTGTGTAACACTGTTACCTGCTAGAACCCATATGGCCCTCATATTTGACCCCTGTATGTATCCCCTGGGTGGACCCCAAGTATCAGGAATATGTCTCACGCATGCAAACCTGCCCTGCTCCTGCCAAACCACATAGTGAAATTCGTTATCCCAACCCCTGATGATACACTTGGACACTACTCGGAGTTTGGGTACCCTCCTGTAGACGAAATCTACCATCCACCATCCCTCAAGTGTGACCCCAGGGGTGGAACATATGCTACCTTGGCCATCAACCATGCCATCCCTAAGCCTGCATCTGAGAACTTGAGCACCTACCAAGTGTCTCAACTAGAGAGCCTCCTCTCGGCTCATGACACACAGTTTCTCATCCAACTGTCTAGGGTGGGCCTCCCATGTCCTACTATCTGAATGGAGAGTGTGACGGGGCAACAACCAAACACTTTGTGACTATAAGCAACACTGGAGGATGATGGGCGGGTATGTCCCAAAGGGTATGATCAAAAGTCTGTCGGAATGCTCAAGAGTAATCCTACGGACGACACTCTCTCTGTCTCGGATCTGCTGATAACCCCCTTGAAGCCATGTCTCCGCTAAACATGGTGTCCTAAGATGCCCAACAATGTCCTCATCGATCCTAGGTGAGTTGCATCCAATGGTACACGGAATGCCCTGGTCCATAAGTCTCCTTTGAGGCAACGCTCCAAGAACCCGTTGTGTTGCATCATGTGTCACTACATACCACCAAGTATCACCATACTCCTCGACATGCCACCATATGCTGCAACCTGTCCCTGTACACCATTGCATACCCTTGGCTACGACTATACCATCCTGTACCATCTTGCGTCCTGTCTGTGTCAAGGCACCAGTCACTTCTTGTGTGTACTCAATGTAATGTAAGGAACTCATACTCCACAACGCAATCCAACACACCACAGTACACCACCATGCTCCTCCATGTCCACCTGTAGTCCACTCTTAATGCTAGATGCTCCCACACATCCCTGGATGTGATGGCCTAAAGTTGTGTCTCTACGAGTCGGCCCACACATGATCATTATCATCACCTCCACCATCGCATCACTATACCTGTCGATGAATGGATCTTCACTCCAAATCCTGCTTGAGGGATTCAAGAAGCAAATCTCCCTATGTGTTAGCAGTGATACCACCACTGCTCTGCTCCTTTGCGTCCTCTATGCCCCTCACAAAAGTGAAGAGTCCCCAGCTCCATACAAGGAACTGTCTAGTGGCTTGCCAATGCCACCTCCTCTGACAAACTCCCGCTAGAGTATGTTGATCACCTCATGATCCTGTGTACAATCATTATACCAAGACAACCAAAGGAGTATGTCCATAAACTGGTTGGGCATTGGTGGTGACTGAGACTCCCATAGCGAATGTGCATGCTCAATTGCTAGGTCAATTGTACCATCCAAGTCGTAGTCAACCGACATACCTGGGAAATGATAGGTAGTCCCACCCGGATCTCAATGCCAGTTTGGGCTTTCGGTATCCGCAATGCCTGGAAGCTCCTACTGAGCTACACCCGGGTCTTCCAACATCTCCATAGCCCACTCCATAGGGTACCAACTCAGAATCTCTCGCCATCCAACCCCAAGAGAGGGATTGAATACACAAACTCTTGCACATTGAACAACCCCGACATGTGGATGCTGCACCTTGTGCAACTCCGATTGTCTCATCCCGCTACCCAGGTCAACACATGACATTTGACTAGGTAGGTTTGTCTCTCTCTCTTCAATGGGCAAAGGTGACCCAACAATGCTACTAACCTGTTCATCCCCTTTGGTACGACTAGACAACTCTGCCTCTCTCAGTCCAATGTGCAAGGATGGGCTAATAACACTGTATATCTTGCCAGTGCGTCTCTGAAGTGAATTATTCTGAAACCCCAACGTGTGGTCTTTATGCTGCCCATCATCAATGGCTAGCCGAAAGGATGGCTACACATCCTCCATCATGGGCTCGACACGACCCTCCAATTGCTCCTCCATAGACAACCCAACATGCAAGACATGCTCACCAGTCAGTTGTAGGTGACTATCATCCAACAACTTTGTCATAGAACTGGATGCTTCTATACCTATTGGCTCCTCATCAACAGTGGAGATGTCTCTTGACACCTCAACAACTTGTGCGCTAGTATCATCTGAGAACTCAGTCACAACCCGATATACCTCATCAATGGATACCTCAACAACGAATGGCATCTCATCAACGAGTGTATGCTCAATTGTCTCCTTGCCAACCATATC
Source organism: Pinus taeda (assembly GCA_000404065.3). Classification (NCBI taxonomy): domain Eukaryota; kingdom Viridiplantae; phylum Streptophyta; class Pinopsida; order Pinales; family Pinaceae; genus Pinus; species Pinus taeda. Next base: position 3,928 of record APFE031664545.1, on the reverse strand, counting down.
CTCTTGAACTACTCTCTCATCTTCTTCCTTAATCCTGCTCATCATCCCAACAAAATTCCATTGAATCTCCACTGGTTTGTGCATGTCTCTTAGTTCACAGAACTCCCAATTAGCAAGGGTCGCTTGAATGCCATGACCCAATGATTGGTATGCCCTCCAGTTTGCTCCCAATAACTCCACATCAGTTGCAATCATGTCTGGATTCCCAATTGTAGAATGAATCAACTTCTCCCCACATCAATCATATTTTGTTGCATCCTAATCACCTCATTCAAGGTTACTGCCATGTTGTTTGATTCTAACCTTTCTTTGGATCCCATGATTTCTTAGCTTTTATTCTGGTCTTGTCATAGAACGAAGGGTTTCCCACAGGTTGAGCCAATATTATGGCTATGATACCACTGTAATATTCCTAAGGATTTTTTTACAGTAAATAACAAAGCAAACATAGACATAAAACCACAAAAATCAAACACATCAGTCAGACCTTGAAATTTCACCAAAATCAACATTGCTAAGCCATTTTAATATAATAAGAAGAGGGTACAATGAGGTGCTGGAAAGAGTGCACTTGGACTTGCTCAGAGCAAGCTAGCTAAGCCCAAATGAACAGTAAGAAATCCCTCTCAAATCTATTACTGCTCTCTGATGGCTCTACGCTGAATCTTCCCAGAAAATATGCTGCTGGCTGCAAAGAACTGCTGCTAGGGCCTCCTTGGGTGCTTATAAAATTTCGGGAAATAAACCTCAGGCTCTCCACCAATAACCCACAAAAACCCACGAAGGAATTGGCCAAAGGTTGGCCATGCTCACTAAGGAGTGGATTGTCCCACCAATCCACTAGATCCCTGGATCCCATAATCGTACTAGAGGTCCACAACCCCCAATCCTCTCTGCCTGTTGCTGTGATATGTTGCTAGCAGTTGGGACCCCTCCATGCCCCATCTTTGACTCCTGTAGGTATCTAATAGGTAGGCACTGAGCATCAAGAACCTGTGCTGTGAATAACCAACTGCTCTACGCTTGCCAAATCACACAGGAAGATCTGTTGCCCTAGCTCCTAATGATTTGCCTAGGTACTGCCAGAAGCCTAGGCATCATCCCGCCAACAAGGACTACCATCCCCTGCACCTCATGCTCACCTAATGCCTCAAGTTGTCTAGCTGAAAAAACACCATGCGACTCCCTTTCGGTCACCTCCCCATGTGTGAGTCCCGAAGTGGAACATAAGCTACTTCGACAATCAACCACACCATCTCTAAGCCTGTAACTGTCAACTCATGAACCTACCAAATGTCTCGATTAGAGAGTCTCCTCCCAGCCCATGACACGCGGTGTTTTATCCAACTGCCTAGGGTGAGTCTCCCATGCCTTGTTGCCTGAATGGAAAGTGTCAAGGGGAAACAACCAAAGACTTTATGACTGTAAGCAACATTGGAGGAGGATGGGTGGGTATGTCCCAAAGGGTATGATCAAGAGTCTGTCGGAATGCTCAAGAATAATCCTATGGACGACCCTCTCTCCGTCTCAAATTTGCTAATAACCCCTCGAAGTCCTTTCTCCCCTAAACATGGTGTCCCTAGATGCTCAATAATGTCCTGATCGATCATAGGTGAGTCGCATCCAATGGTACACCTAATGCCCTTGTCCATAAGTCTCCCTGATAGGCAACACTCCAAGAGCCCATTGCACTACATCATGCGTCACCACATACTGCCAAGCATCACCGCACTCCTCGACATGCCACTATACGCCACAACTTGTCCCTGTACACAATTGGATGCCCCCGACTACGGCTATACCATCTTGTACCGTCCCGTGTCCCGCCTATGTCACTGCACCTATCACTCCTCGCATATACTAAATGCAATGTGAGGCACTCCCACTCCACAATGTAGTTCAACATACCATGACACACCCACATGCGTCTCCTTACCCATCTGCAGACCACTGCTCCATGCTAGATGCTCCTACCCATCCCTGGATGTGATTGTGAAAATTCTATTACTGCAACAATTGATTTATTCTACCTACTTATTTTCTAGTTTTTATGAAATTCCTTCAGTAAATATTAAAATAAATTCTACTGCAGATATCACACCATTATACAGAAACAAATGCATGCACAAGAATTAACACATCAACACAACTATTTTGGACAATTGTCCCCGGAAAAACCCAATGCAGGAAAACCAGTGCAGTAGAGGAGGATTTTATTAATCAACTTTTCTTGAGTACAACTAGGGTGCCAAACTGGCCCACCCAACAGAGATAAATCCTACGATGCTTCCCCTAGGCTTAGTGTCAGTCCAGCTAGCCTCTGCGCCTCTCCCAAACCCTCTGCGTTAGCACTCTGCCTCACTACGTCAACAATTGGCCTTTTTGCATCACCCACGCAGGCCCTCCAGTTACTACGCAGTTCAGCTGCCTCTGCGTCTCCCTAAGTGGCTCTGCATTTGTCTCTTTGATCTCTGCGCTGGTCCCCCGGCACTATCCCTGCCTCTCTGTTATGTACTCGCTACCTCTTGCTACAATCCAATCTTCTAGTTCTAATTTTTCGGCAAACGCCACTCTAGAAATCGAACTGATTAGTCTCCCTCAGTGTATCTCCAATTGACTCTCAAGCCTTCTCTTATAATTTTCCTGTTGATGAATCAACGACTGAGATTAGGTCCCTAATCAACGGCTAAGATTAAAATAGACTTGATCTTCGTCTCTTAGAAGCTTCTCATCCTTATCTTTATTAATACCCATTAATATTTTTATTTTCCGAAGTTTAGACTTAGGAACTCATTAAAAATATTAAGTATTTTAATAACTCTTCATCCAAATGGAATTTCCCAAAACGACTTTTGGGTCTTGGAGATCTCTTGCGCTTTAGCCTCTCCACCAATTTTCATGGCTAGAGCACATCCGATGCTACCCCAAATCAACAATGATGGCCTAAAGTTGTGTCCATATGCATCGGCCCGCACCCAACCTATATCATCACCTCCATCTTCGCATCACCATGCTCTTTGATGAGGGGATCTCCCCTCCAAATCCTCCCTAAGGGGCCCAAGAAGAGAAACTCTCTAGGTACTAATGGTGATGCCAACACTGCTCTGCTCCTCTGTGTCCTCCATGCCCTACGCATGTGTGAGGAATCCCCAGCTCCATACAAGGCACTATCTAGTGGTCTGCTAATGCCACCTCCTCTGACAAACTCCTGCCTTAGTAAGTTGATCACCCTGTGATCCCATGCACAACTGTCATACCAAGACAACCCAAGGAGTCTACCCATAAGCTGGTATGCAACTAGTGCTGACCAAAATTCCCCTAGCGAATGCATGTGCTCAACTGCTAGGTCAACTATACCATCCAAGCTGTAGTCCACTGGTATACTCGGGAAATGATAGGTGGTCCCTCCTGATCCCAATACCAGTTTGGGATTCCGACATCCCCAGTGCTTGGAAGCTCCTGCTGAGCTATACTCAGGTCCACTACCATGTCCATAGCCCACTCCACCGGTACCAACTCAAAATTTCTTGCCATCCAACCCCAAGGGAGGGATCGAATGCACGAACTATCGCACATAGAACAACCCCAGCATGCAGATGCTGCACCCTATGCAACTCAGGTTGTTTCATCTCCCTATCTTGGTCAACACATGAAATCTGACTAGGTAGCTCTGTCTATCTCTCCCCAACAACAAGTAACCTAATAGTGATGCCAGCCCCATCTATGAAATCCTGAAGAGGCTTTTCTGACGCCTCAATGTGCACTCTAGTTGCACCAGCAGGGAATCCAACAACTCCTCGACATGAGTCAATTTGGTCGTGGACTCGACACAAACCGCCCTCATGCCCTCCAGCTCCTCGTTTTGTTGGAATATGGCCTCTTGCACTGACGTTACCTTCCTTTTTAATGCTAGAAGGTCGTACTGAAA
>APFE031664543.1:19579-39115 GCA_000404065.3 Pinus taeda | reverse complement strand
TTATTTAGCCAAGTAAATACGTGGTTGCCTTGGAATTATCATCATTCTCATGCAGGTATTGAGCAGAGGAGGCAGGCATGGCAGCGGAAGAGATTTGAACCTGTGATTGATTCAGATCTGAGCTGTATTGTGTGCAACAGAGGTGGAGATACTTGTGAGAAGTATTATGCTGTGTAATGTTACATGACTCAATCATTAATATACAGATAGTTGGGGTTTTTAGTGAGATGCTTTTCCCGGGATACATACTGTGTTAATGTGTGAATGCTCTTGATGTTTTATTGTTATTGATGCTGCTATATTGATGATCAACGTAGAGGAGCTTATGTATTGTGTATGTTTTCCGCAATAGTACATGATCAAGATAATCTCCATTGAATATGTGTTAAATTATTCAAAATTTCTACAGGGTGGATGCCACTTACCATACCATGGGTAATTCCATGGGTGGATGAATATTATGGGTCGATGAATAGCATGGGTTGATGTCATTTTCCATTCAGATCATTCTTCCCTCCTTAAGAAGCAATGGTCCCCATTGTGTGAAGTTACCTCCTGAGAAGCTTTGTTGAATATGAAGAGCCATTGAAGATGAGGCTTTTATGTGGTTAACCCATAATTGTGATGAACAAAGAGTTGAGGATAGAGATACCCTATAATGATTGTGACCAGCTATGATACTGACAGTGTGTGACTTAACAAATAGGCTTCAATGAAGTGAGGGTTTGTAGATGACCCATAACCATGAAAAACAAAGATACAAGGATAGAGATGTAGGTTCTAACCCCATATAGGAATTACCTACATACAAATTCTAAAACACAGAAAAATAAATAATGTGAGAGCATAACACATAAAACACTTATACACAAAGATTTTCCCACTGGATCCCAAAACCGGGACTACAAGCTTGATTTTTCATTATGTTCCTTTAAATGTTATAATACATATGTATACATGCTGAAGCATCCAATACCACTGAACGAAAACCATTGCATCCAATACCATGGACCAAAAACCATCGTGTCCAATACCATGGACCGAAAAACCATCGCATCCAAAAAACATGTGCAAAAATCATGCACAAAACCAAAGGTGGGTCTGCCCAACCTAACATAGGGTCCAAAATCAAAATTTTCTAGGGCGTTGCCCCGAACCCCATAGAGTAGGGTTACGGGTACCCCTCAAACCCCCTTTTGACTATGTGGAAAGAATAGAACACAACCCAACATTCTCCCACTTGTTGTTTTCTTTCCACAGGGGGCAACATGAGAGCTTAGTCACATTTCCAGCCCTGAAACACCCATTGTTTCTCTACACCAGGAGAACTTCTCAAAGCTCACATATTTTGTCAATGAATCTACAATATTCATCAAAGTGTCCACCTTTACCAGCAACACCTTTTTGTCTTTTATCATATCCCTCACAAAGTGATACTTAACATCAATGTGCTTTGTCTTTGAATGATATGCAGGGTTCCTTGCTAAGAAAATTGCACTTTGGCTACCACAATCTATCCTTATAGCTTCCTGTACTAACCCCATACTTGAACACAATCTCTATAACCAAACTCCTTCCTTGCTTGCATGAGTGGTTGCCATGTATTCTGCCTCTGTAGTTGATAGTGTCACTATAGATTGTTTCTTAGTCATCCAACTGACTGCACCTCCAAATAGCTTAAACACATACCCACTTGTACATCTTCTCTAATCCAGATCTCTAGCCCAGTCTGCATCAACAAATCCATGAATATCTAACACTCTGTCCAATCCTAGTCTTCCTTGGTAGCACAAACCATAATCACTAGTACCACGCAAATACCTGAAAACCTGCTTCACTGTTGTCCGATGCTCCTTTCTAGGTTATGACATAAACCTTCTCAATACTCCCACGACATGTGCAATGTCTGGTCTAGTATAGACCATTGCATACATGAGGCTACCAACTGCACTTGCATATGGAACACGTGATGTATCTTCTTCCTCTTCTTGTGTCTTGGGACATTGTTCAACAAATAAATTTACACCTAAAGGAATAGGAACCTTCACCGATTTACTATCCTGCATATTAAACCTCTGTAATATTGTCTCGACATACTTCCTCTAGTCTAACCAGAGCTTCCTCTTTTCCCGATCTCTTTCAATCTCCATGCCCAAAATATAGTTTGCAACACCAAGATCTTTCATGTCGAATTTGGAGGAAAATTGGGTCTTCAAATCCTGGATAATTTATTTGTCATTTCCAACTAGCAACATATCATCCACATACAAGACCAGATAAATAACATAGTCACCAGTTAATTTAAAATACACATAATGATCTGCTTTGCTTCTGGTGAAGCCAAGTCCCCGTATAAATGTATCAAATTTTTTATACCACATCCTTGGTGATTGTTTTAACCCATACAAAGACTTCTTTAACTTGCATACCAGTTTTTTCTTACCCTTCACTACAAAGCCTTCAGGTTGTTTCATGTAGATCTCCTCTTCTAAATCCTCGTGAAGAAATGCTATCTTCACATCCATTTGTTCTACCTCAAAATCAAAAGTAGCAACAACAGATAAAAGAAATCTAATAGAAGTTACCGTGGCAACAAGAGAAAAAATATCACCAAAATCAATTTCCAGCACTTGGGAATAACATTTTGCTATCAACCGAGCTTTGTATTTCTCCACTTTTCCTTCTAAATTTGTCTTCTTTTTGAACACCCATTTGCTGCCAATGGGTTTCCTTCCAGCTGGCAACTCCACCAGATCCCAAGCCCCATTTTTGTGCAAAGATACCATTTCATCAACCATGGCCTCTTTCCAGAGTTTTCCATCCTCTGAATCCACTGTTTCCTTCACAGTTCTGGGATCATTATCAGTAATAGATAAAGCAAAATTTGAACAGAAAGAAAATGGACTATACCTTTCTGGCTGCCTTCTTTCTCGAACTGATCTTCTTACACCTGGAGTTTGTGGCTTTTCAGCGTCTGATTCCTCCTCTACTATAGAGTATGATTCTTCTTCCATTAGCTCAAAGTCTATCTTCTTATGTTCCTTTGGTTGGAATTCATGTTTAATAACACCTTTCACCTCTTTGAACACCACATCTTAGGTGTACACAACCTTCCTTGTTACTGGGTTCCAAAGCTTATAACCCTTCAAACCATCCTTATACCCAATAAAGATTCACTTTTCAGATTCACTTTCCAACTTGGTTCATTTCTCCTTTGGAACATGTACATATGCATCACATCCCAATACCCTCAGATGTGAAAGAGAGGGTTTCTTACCAGTCCATACCTCTTGTGGAGTTTTATCCTCCAACGCTGATGAAGGTGACCTGTTGACCAAGTAACATGCAGTATCCACTGCCTCTGCCCAAAATTCCTGTCCTAACCCAGCACCACTAAGCATGCTTCTTGTCCTTTCCATCAACGTTTTATTCATTCTTTCTGCAACTCCATTTTGTTGAGGTGTGTATGGAGTAGTCTTCTTCTGTGCTATACCACACTTCTTACAGAATTCTTCAAATTCTTTACTGCGAAACTCTTCACCATTATCTGTCCTCAGCACCTTTATCTTCTTCTCTATCTGGTTTTCCACTAGAGCCTTGAATTCTTTAAACTTATGAAAGTCTTCAGATTTCTTCTTAAGGAAATATAACCATGTATTCCTTGAGAAGTCATCTATAAATGATACATAGTACACAGACTTGCCTAATGATAGAACCTTCACAGGTCCAAACACATCACTATGCACAAGCTCTAATATATGTTTCACCCTCTTACTTCCAGAGGGAAAACTCACCCGATTCTGCTTCCCATATATACAATTTTCACATAAATCAAAATCCAGAGAGCTATTACTCATACCTTCTACCATACCTTTACCATGAAGTATTCAAAGGCCCTTCTCTCCAATATGTCCAAGCCTTTGATGACACAGCATGGTCCTCTCTCCAAAGAAAACTAGATTTTCTGCTCCACTTTTAGGAACCAGAGAACTGTTGCACCCATCAAAAATAGTGCTACCTTGTAGCTTGTATAGAGTTCTTGTAGGTATCCTTCTCGAACATGTTTTTTACACCTGCATCATCCAGATTGCTTATAGAAATCAGATTTCTGGCCAATGAAGGAATATGTAGAACACCCGGAAGTGTTCTAACCCTTCCACCTTGCAACTTCAACTTTACTTTTCCATGACCAATGGTTCTAGCCTTCCTATCATTCCTTAAGAAGACATCACCACCATCATATTTCTCATACTCACAGAACCACTCTCTATGGGGAATGAAGTGGAAGGATGCACATGAGTCAATCAACCATGCCTCATGATCTACATGTGTACTTGAAGAAGCCAAGTACACATCCCCACCTTCATCTGAGGTGGTTTTCGCCTCTATAGAAGGAGCATCATCAGATCCCTTTCCTTTATCAGGAGCTTTAGATTTACACTCCCTTCTGAGTGCGCTTCCTTTTCGCATTTCCAGCAAACCACCTTTATAGGTTTTCCTGGAGATTTAGATCTCCCACTCGATGACTTATTTTTGTTTCTGTTCTGGGACTGTCCTCGTACAGATAAGGCATCACCATTCTGGCTCTCCATATTTTTCCGTCTCATCTCCTCTGTCAGCAAGGATGAGACTATTTCATGAAAATGCAAGGTAGTTGCATTGCTATCTATTGCAATAACTAGACTATCCCACAAATCTGGTAGAGAACACAACAAATTGATGCACTTATCTTCATCTGAAATTTTAATATCAACAGATGCTAACTGACTTACCACAATATTAAACGCATTCAGATGCTCTTTCACCGAGTCTCCATCTTTCATCCTCAGGTTATACAACTTTTTCACAGGAACAGTTTATTCACCAAAGACTTAGATTGGTACAAAGTCCCTAACTTGTCCCACAAAGCCTTTGCCATAGCTTCCCCTGATACATTCAGCAATACTGAATCTGGGACACACAATCATATTGTGCTCTTTGCCTTCTGATCCAACTTCTTCCATTCTTCATCAGTCACTCCTGTTGCTTTAGTACCAGGATCTACTACAATCCATTGATCTTTATCCACCAAAAGATCCTCCATCTTGAGTTTCCACAACTCAAAACTCTGACCATTAAATTTCTCGATCTCTATCTTTCCACCACTTACCATCTTCTTTCACCACCAGAATCGATCTCGCAGATCTCCCATTGAATAGGGTCTACCATAGGCCCGAGAAAAACCCCTTAACAACAAAGGCGTCCCCTTGAAGCCAAAAACAACTCTGATACCAAATGTAGGTTTTAACCCCGCACAAAAATTACCTGCATACGAATTCTAAAACACAGAAAAATAAACAGTGCGAGAGCATAACACATAAAACACATACACATATAGATTTTCCCACTGGATACCAAAACCGTGACTACCAACTTGATTTTTCATTATGTTCCTTTCAATTTTATGATACATATTTATACATGCTGAAGCATCCAATACCATGGACCGAAAACCATCGCATCCAATACCATGGACCAAAAACCATCGTGTCCAATACCATGGACCAAAAAACCATCGCATCGAAAAACATGTGCAAAAATCATACACAAAACCATAGGTGGGTTATGGGTACCCCTCAAACCCCTTGTTAACTACGTGGAAAGAATATAACACAACCCAACAAGAGATACCCTATAATGTTTGTGAAAACTATGATACTAATAGTGTGCGGCCTAGCAAATGGACTTCGATGAAGTGTGGGTTTGTGGATGACCCATAAGCATGAAAAATGAAGATCTGAGGATAGAGATACCCTATAATGCTTGTGGACAACTATGATACTAATAGTGTGCATCCTTTCAAATGGATTTCAATGACAAGGGTTTTGGGCGGTTGACCCATAACCATGATGCTAACTATTGATGAAGTATCATCTTCCTACTAAAGCAGGGTGGGAGGACACGTCTCCAAAGGGAACTCGCTCTGAATGTTGCTTTAGATTTAAAATGGGCATAATTTGGTCAATATAACTCAAAATCTTTATTATAACTTATTTTTGGAAATAGAATGATCATTGTGCATCTTCACATGTGATTGAAATCACTATTTGGACACTTTGGAAACTTAAATTTGTGCTACAACTATCTCGCCATCATAAAAGTTCTAAAAAAAATTTTGATTTTAAATCAGTAATATCTCCCTCATCTGAACTCTGATTCAACAATTTTGTTTTTTGAATTTGGGTATTTTTTTGCAAGAAATCGAAATCTAAAATTTGTTTTTGTAAATTTTGTACCAAAAGTTTCATATCTGATTTGCAAATTCAGCACCGAAAAAAATCTTGTAAAAAGATAAACAAAAAAAATTATTCCCATTGTGGAGGTCGTAGCACGTGCATGAATTTTGTTGAAAATTGCTGAAAAAATTTGAAACTAAAATATGCATCAAACACTCATTCCCATGGAAATGTAACCTGAATCTAATACCATTGATCCAGATCTTTGGAAGAGGCTCCCAAGATTTAAAAAATTGAAATGGATCTGGGGGTAGGCCCCCAAGATCTGAAAATTTGAAATGTTAGGAGAAAAGTGGAGAACACCCAGTAACCAAAACCACAAAGAAGATCTTTATTAAAACAAAGAATAATTGTAAAAGCTACATTGTTGTGGACAATCTGTCCTTTTATAAAATGTGACTTGTTACTTATAGCCTTTTTTGGTTACAATACCATAGGTAAATTCCATGGGTGGGTAAATACCATGGGTGAATGAATACCATCATTAGGGGATTTTTGAGGTCTAAAATGGGTCTCCTAAGGAAATTATAAAATAATAGTGGAAATAATAAAATAAGATTATATTACATCAACAAATTCTAGAGGGAAAAAAGAAAAAAATATTTTTTCAACTCGTATTTTCAACTTATCTCCCTATGGGTTTACTCAAATTTTGAGCAAAAACACTTGTTGGATGCAAAATTTGATTCTTCATCCAAGGAATACCCATGTTGCATACTTTTGATGGACCCTACTACACAAAAAATGACAAATACATGAAAAACATGATTGCAATCACGTGTTTTCATGTATTTCTCATTTTTCATGTAGGGTCTGTCGAAAGTATGCAACACGGGTAACCTTGGATGAGGAATCAAATTTTGTATCCAATGAGTACTCTTTCTTGAAATTTGAGTAAAACCTTAGGGAGATAAGTTAAAAATATGAGTTGAAAAAGTAGTTTTATTATTTTATTATTTTTTAATATTTTTACTTTTTTACTCCAAAAATGGTGAATTATCCCCTATGGTTGACATCGCCATCTTGAATCCTATTAGTTCTTATAAAGTTTATTTTTGTTGTACATTTTTCTTAGGAGGCCCATTTTAGACCTCAAAAGTCCCCTTATATGGGTGGATGTCACTTACAATACCACAGGTAAATTCCATGAGTGGATAAATACCATGGGAAGATGAATACCAACAGTGGATGCCACTTACAATACCATGGGAAAATACCATGGGTGAATGAATACCATGGGTGGATAAATACCATGGGTGTATGACATTTTCCATTCAGATCATATATGTGTATATAATTATAAACCAAAACACATAAACCAAACGCATCTTCTCAACCAACAAATAAGGATGGATACAAGGCACACATCTGATCAACCACTCCCATGTAACTTCACTGGGCCAAACTCCTTCCACTACGCTTTAACTTGCTTGATTGCTCTATTCCAGAGCATGAGTTGTTTCTGCTGCAAAATGCACTATGGTTCCAACTGGAATTCTCCTTCTAGTTCCACCTACAATACAAACCAATCAATCACATGATCAACATCTTGGACATATCTCTTACGCAATGAAACATGGAAAACATTATGGAATTTCACTGTTGATGGTAGTACAAATTAGTAGGTCACTAATCCAATCCTCTCAAGGACCTCAAAATGCCCATAATACCGAGGTGCAAACTTGGCAGATGATCCAGTCCTTAAGGAGCTCCTCTTGGACATGATGCACAAGTACACATGTTCCCCAACCTAAAACTCCTTGATTGCTCAATTCTAATCTTCATAACGCTTTTTCCTATCCTATGTTGCCTTCAAATTGCTTTTGATAACCTACATCTCTTGTTCCATCTAAGTCAACATATTTGTTCCAATAACACCTTGTTCACTAGATCACTCATGCTGATAATATTATTACAATTCCACCCATAAAGAGTATCAAATATACTCATCTTCAAGGATCCCTCATATCCATTATTATATGCAAGCTCCACCAGTGGAAGATACTCTTCCCACTTCCTCTATTGATACATGACATACATCCTCAACGTATCCTCAAGAATCCTTTTAACCCTCTCTATCTATCCATTTGTCTACGGATGATAAATTGTATTGAAAACTAACTCTATCCCCAAGCCTGCAAACAATTCCTTCCAAAACTTAGAAGTGAAATTGGCATCTCTATCTGATATAATCTTCTTGGGAATGCCATGCTATCCCATTATCTCCCTAATGAAGATTTGAGCTATCTCACTAGCTGAATTAGTAGACTTCACTACAATGAAGTGAGCTACCTTGCTTAACCTGTCAACCACAACCATGATGGAATCATGTAGCTTCAATGTCCTTGGAAAACCTATAATGAATACCATGGAAATGACCTCCCATTTCCATTATGGGATCATAATAGGTTGCAATAAACCAACTAGATACTTACACTTCACTTTCACTTGTTAATAGTACAAACATCTTGCAACAAAATCAACCACCACTTTCTTCAAGTTCGGCCAATGATAGAACTTCTTAACAAATTTCAAAGTTTTATGGTATCCTAGGTGGCACGAACATGGATTGACATGAGACTCCCTCAAGATAAGATTCTTCTGCTCACTTCTATCTGGAACATAAATCTTGTTCATGAATCTAACCCATCCATCTATCGTGAGGTGATACTCCTCATCTCTATCACCCTGGTACAACCTCTACCTAAGTTTTTGATGCCTCTCATAATGATTCCTTGCATGCAAGATCCACTCTTGTAAATATGTTCCATAATATCTCATAGTTGAAATGTGATTCACCTACACTCTCCTACCGAGAGCATCTACAAACATGTTCACCTTGCCCTTAATTTAACTGATCTTAAAGTTAAACTCACTGAGGGTATCCAACCATCTAACTTGCCTGACATTTAGATTGGGTTGGTCAAACAAGTACCTCATCCCACTATGATCACTCAATAAGATGAACCTCCTTCCAACGAGATAATTTTTCCACATCTTTAATGCATGAATGATAACTGCCAACTCAAGCTCATGAGTCACATAGTCCTTCTCGTGCTCATTAATCTTCCTTGACTCATAGCATACTACCTTACTTTTCTACATCAGGACTCCATCAAGTCCTTCCTTGCAAGCATTTTCACATACCACAAACTCCTTATCAAGATATGCAATATTCAATACTAGAGCAATTGTAAGGAAATACTCCAACTCCTTAAAACTAGTTGCACACTCCTCATTCCATTAAAACTTCTTCCCTTTCCTTTGCAAATATGTGATATTATATCCAATCCTTGAGAAGTTATTAATGAACCTCCTATAGTAACCTACTAGTCCCATCAATGATCTGAGCTCATCCATATTCCTAGGAGTTGGCCACTTCGTGATAGCTTTAATATTTTACAGATCCACTGTTATCCCTTCCTTGGAAACAACATGTCCCAAGTAATGAATCTGATACTAAAAGAAACTATACTTGCTAAACTTGACATACAATTGATACTCTCTCAACAATCTCAACACTCTTGTTAGGTTATCTACATGATCTTCCTCATTCTTGGATTATATCAAAATATCATCAATAAGAACAATCACAAACTTGTCTAGGCAAGGATACAACACATTGTTCAACAAACACATGAAAGTGGTTGGAGCATTGGTAAGGCCAAAGGAATCACCACAAACTCATAATATCCATACCTCATATGGAATGAAGTTTTATAGATATTTTCTTCTTTGATGCGCACCTGATGATATTGTAATCTCAAATCAATCTTTGAAAACATTGCCACTCTCTCTAGCTCATCAAGAAAATCATCAATATGCAACAAGGATACCTATTCTTGATAGTAACCTTATTCAACTTCCTGTAATCAATGCACAACCTAAGAGTATCATCTTTCCTCTTTAGAAGAAACAATGTGCACCCCAAGGCGATACACTTGGACATATGTATCCTTTATTAATAATTTCCTTAAGATTCTACTTCAATTCCACCAACTCTGGAGTACTCATCCTATAAATTTCTTTAGATGTTGGTGCTACTCCCAGCATCAACTAAATAGAAAATTCCACTTCCCCATGAGGAGGTAACTCTGGAATCTTTTCTTGAAACACATCATGAAGATGCCGCAAAACATGATACTTCTTCAAGACTTCATCATCCTCAACATCCTTCCCTTTGTCACTAGAAATACGAACTGCAAATAATACATCCCTTATGGAAACTGCACTTTTCCAGCATAGATGTAATCAGTCTCACTGATGTAGACTTCTTGTTTCCTTGCAAAATTCTTCTTTCCCCATCAGCATCTAGGCACTCAATAGCCTTATCATACTAGTCCACTTTAGTCTTGTGAATTAAAAACCAATCCATGCCCAAAAACATACTATATGATCCCAAGGTAAGCACATTTAGATTATTGATGTAGGCATACCATTAAAGTCAAATCCACAATACCTCACCCAATGATGAACTCTTACCTTGGTCCCTGTAGCCAACTGCACCAATAAAGATTTTGCATGCACTCATTTAATCAAGCAAAGCTCATCCACTAGGTTAGGACTTATATAACTATGAATAGATCCATTGTAACAACCCCAAGATAAAATTTCATGTAATAAAAGTTAATAAAGGAAAAGTTAAGACCGAGGTCATGGGACATGTATTCCAAGCTGAATGTTGGGAAAAACATCCTAGTGGATGCTCATTTGTTTTATTGTGGATATGGAAATTGGTAAAGTATTTGAAAAGGAAAAAAGGAATTATTTGGCATTTATTTATGAAAATGATGGAAAATAGGAGAATAGCAAGGTGAAAGGTCACAAATGCATGAGAGGGAAATTGAAGGAAAAATGAAGGAAAATGAAGAAAATAGAGGCTTTTGTCAGTTTCGTTTTGGAGTTGTCTCTCTATTCTCTCTCACATAGTCATGCTCACTTAGAGCTATTACACAATATTTTGTCATGCTTCTTGTTCGCTTCTTGTTCACTTCCTATTCCACTTCCTGAACTGCCAAAATTTTGACAACTGTGAAGTGCACTCATCATGAAGCACATACAAAAACCCCCATGAAGAATAGAAGAAAAACTGCCTTGAGTCAATTCTGGAGAAGTTTGACAGAAACCATAAATTTCAGGAGCAACGTTATCTGCTCCATTGCTCGCTCGTGTTAATAGTAGGTTGCATTTCTTTGACCTAGCACTACCAACACAGGTTTTGTTATGAAATCCTGCATTGAACCTCTTTTGGTAGGTTTTCCCAAAATGGACGGGAAGCGTCACATGCTAGAAACTTCGAGAACAATGAGTTGGATGTTGTTGGGTAGATATATGGTCAAGCTCTCCCATTTGGAATTATTGATCCTGCCTTTAAGGGCCTTCCCCTTGAGATGTGCACCTTCCTCCCTCATTTGTGGATCCCTAACTACCTCTCCCTTGTTGTAAATCAAATCCCCTCCATTCCTAAATGGTTGGTCATTGCTGGTTTCCATTCTTATGCTCGATTGTGCTTAGATGCTACCATTTCAGTGAGAGATGAAAGGAGATCTTGTTAAGTTTGGGTTGGACTTGGAACCATCCTAAAGGAGGCCTTCAACATCAAGGCACTGGTTGTATGCTTGCCTCTTCGGTTTAAGTATTAATAACAAAGCATGTTTTACTTCCCATAAGCTTTTCTATGATAGTTTTCTTAGTACAATACTCCTTGATCTATTGTATACCTTACATTGTAATGCATATGCTATGATCTCTCTTTTTGTTGTATTTTGATCTCTCTTGTAGGTATTCAGACGCAAGGAATAGCGAGGAACGAGCTTGGGAGCTAAGGGATTATGATCATCATCAAAGGTCGAGTGCATAGGAGAGAGGTAGGCCATCTCCCTTTCTCATTTTTCATTCTGATCTAGATCAAGGAAGTTGGATTGTTTTGTTATGGTTGTTACTATACCCACACATTAGGCTAGAGGGATCGCTGCTATTATTAGATTGGATTGCCTGGTTAACAAATTAGCAACTCTGTTGGGGAGCCTCTATCCTTTTCAACCTCTTTCTTGTGTTTGGTCTTTTGATCAATTTGGCCAACTGTCGAATTATTAGTCATATGGATTTTGTATACATCTACACTTTGAGTGATTACTGCTTAAGAGTGTTAAGTCTGGACTTCTTGTTGAAATTCTTTTTTATTTTTCCCAGTGTTTCTCATCCAGCGCATTGTTTCCTATAATAGTCACGTTGCCATCACATTTTTATTAATAACAGTCGCGCTAAAACCCCTGTCAGCATGGGTTTGACTGTAACATTCATGCTGATCCTAAAGAATTGAGAAAATCTATGGTTTCTGTCATAGGGTACAGTGTGTCTTGACCTCTGAGGTCTTTTCCTATCCTGTATGCTTAGATTTGTCCATGTTTTTGACTGGTTATCTTGATTGATTTGCAATATTTGTCTCATTTTCTTTGAAGTGAAATCTGATTGAGTTCTAAGGTTTCTAGTCAATTGGTCATCACTTGTTGCTTGTTTGTGTCATTGAGATGCTAGTTTTGCTGATTGATTGAATTTTTTTTCTTTTGTCAAAATCATTGAAAACATCATTTTGCATTTGTTTTAGCTTCTCTTTCAAATTTTACTTTTCGTAAAAGTGCATTAGATTACTTGCATTGAAAAGTTATTTTTTATATTCATCATTGAAAATAGATCAATGTTTCGGTGATTGAAAGCAAAAGAATGCATTAATTGCATTAGATCATTTGAAATCAAAGAAAAAACATCATTCATATAAGTGCATCTTACTAAAAATGAAAATCATTTTACTCTTGAAACGGTTGCATTCAGGATAGTTGAAAGTGAAAAATCACTTTTTACTTTTTGGCATCTCATTTGGAAGATGAAAGTGAAAGTTAGTAGAAGGCATTTTGTTTGATGCATTATTGATCAAAACTTATTTCCTTGACTAGTCTACCTTTCATCGAATGGAAAGAATCTTTTTCTCATATAGCTGCATCTTAGGTTTTCATGTGACATCTCTTTGAGCCATAAAATTGAAACATAATTAAAGATAAACATTAAAATTTACTGAATTACCTAAGGAACATTTGGAAGCTAATGCAAACATTTAAAGGTCTAGGCTAGAGACGTGTTCCAACGTCTATAAACCTAGCAGTTATCATTGTCTACCAGCATTGTATCCTGTGGGTGAAATCCCGTTTCATGTACGAAAGTATATAGTATCATTCTCCAGTACTCTTGGGTATATTGGAGGCGCTCAATGTATAGCAAGTATATGGGAATGCTCTCATCAAACAGTTATGCGTTAGACAACGCTAACATGGACTTGTGCTCCTCGTACCATTGCGCATATATTGGGAGACCCCACTAGGTTGCTATCCTTTATCCACAAGTAACTAAGTCAGTCACCATGTAAATGTGATACACCAAACACAACATTTGGGGAGATTGGCCACCATATGTTAAGTCCTTGGTTTCGGCTAAGGTGTATATTGTGGTTCATGGATACCTGGTAAACCCTCTTGCCTAGCTTACCCCTCTTTTATTTTGCTTTGTTAATTTATAAAATCAATTAACTGACCATGGAACAACATCCTTCCTATGGAAATACTCCTTAGTAGAACTTAGGTTGATTATGATGGCAACATTTCTTGGGTCTACTAGTTAAGGAAACTCCTGTAATGGGAATACTAGTCCTTTCCCTTATTTTGGAAATATTGGTGCTCCTTATGTGGCAATGTTGTCCCTTCCTAGATTGACCATTGGTCTACCATTTTGGTTATTTTCAGCCTCGGTGGTTCCGAGAGTCCAAACTACTTTTCAATCGAGTTCTCCTCCACTTGAACAACATAAACCTCATGTTGACCCCTCACCTTCTTCACCTATTTTTTCACCCTAATATTCCTCGTAACCTGGTCAAAGTCTAGATTCTAGTAACCAAGAAGATAAGAAGAAGAAGAAGAGGATGAAGAATAAGAAGCAAAATAAGAAAGGGGGCAACCAAGGAACCATTGCTACAAATGCAATTGATGTAGAAAAATCTTACAACCAACCTCAGAAAGTAAAATTCCCTTACATGTTATGTAAGGGTGACCACCTTCTTTGAAATTGTCTTGGTATTCCCAAGGTCTTAGAATTATGGTCCACAGGTTCACATCAACCTTTTTCATCAACCTCTGGAGATCATAGTGGTGATAAACCTTCAACTAGTAATAATAAGGTCCATGGGAAAAAGAGATGTTAAATTTCCCTGTAAGTTGTGTGACAAGAATCATCCCACTCACCTTTGTCCTCTTCTCGATGAGGCTTCCAAAGAGTTGGAAAACCTTATAGATTCTCAGCCTTGTCTTTTGGTTGATTATCGAAAACTTCCCCCTCATCCTTCACGAATTGATCAAGTGATTGATCAAAAGACATCTTTGTTCAACCCCACTCTCTCTGAAAGTGAGTCTCATGAGTCCATTCCCTAACAACCATTAGTTGAGAAAATGTTAGATCTAGCTCCACCTTCAATTAACCATACCTTTTGAATAGTGAGTGAACCTCATACTACTCAAGTTATTCTTGTTTCTTCAGTTTTGAATGAATTAGAAGGAAATCCTCCCATTTCCAAGGTGCATGGGAGAAGTTCTCTTGTTCCCATAGCGCAAGGAGACAACTCTTCCGTTCATATGGCACCCTTTCCAAGTAGTTTGGTCACTTCTTTTGATTGGGAATATGTTGGCTTTTAATAGAGGAACCAGTCAATTGTTAGGGATCCTTCCTAGGTTTCCTAATACTTTGGGAAGCAAGGTTGTCTATATAGATGTGACGGTTGTCCAAAGCCCGTTGGGTTTTAATCTACTCCTTGGTTATGACTATGTTTATGTCATGGGAGCTCTTGTTTCTTCCCTCTTTCGAGTGATGTGTTTCCTGCATGAAGGAATAATTGTGATCATCAATCAACTTCTGTTTTTTGGTCCTAATATGGCTCTTGATCATCCAACTTACCTAAATGGTTCTTCTATGCAAGTGGTATCACCCCCAACATAGATTAATTATGTGGCCACCTATTCCATGTCTCCGTCTAATGATGATCTAGTTAGTGATATAGTGTGTCATGTACTAGGGGCATTAGAACCCGATATTTCCATTAGAACCCTTGACATGTACTCCTTCCAGAGCATTGTTCTCCCATTTGATGAGAACCTCTTGCAAGCCATGGTCTCTTATAGTCCATGATCAAGGTGTCATGAGGATAATTATTTTACTATCTTAACCTCATTAAAAAATGAAATAAGTGTCATTAGGATAGTTCTTTCACATGTCAACCTCATTAAAAAATGAAATAGGTCCCCATGAGGATAGTTATTTACTATGTCAACCTCATTAAGAAATGAAATAGGTACCCATGAGGATATTTCTTTTACTATGTCAACCTCATTAAAAAATGAAATAGGTCTCCATGACCAGAGTTCTTTTACTTGTGTCAAGCTTGTTAAAAAATGAAACAAGTGTCATGAGCATGGTTCTTTTCCTATGTCAAGCTCGTTAAGAAATGAAACAAATCCCCTTCCAATTCGAGTCTCACTTGATCTTGTAAGTTAACCTTCATTCCATCCACCTGTTAGTAACCAATAGTCTACTTAGGTGAATGAAATGAAGCTTGGGGGCATGTACTCATAATTTAGTCATTATGTTGGGGGCATACAAACTCATCTCCAGCATAGTTTATCTTTGTTTCAAGATTGTTTAAAAATGAAACCAATTCCAACCATAGTTTGTTTCTGTTTCAAGCTTGTGTAAAAATGAAACCAAATCCAAGCATAGTTTTTCTCATGTTTCAAGATTTGTGAAAAAATGAAACCATCTTCAAGTATACTCAAGCATAGTTTCCCATGTTTCAATCTTGTGTAAAAATGAAACCATTCCCATTTTACCTCTCGTGATTGCTATTTTTATCAGCCTTTTTTTGCCAGATGAGCCTTGGTTTTTTCATTCCATCATCATCATCTCTTTGGCTGATCATATGCTTTCACTTGCTTGTTTTACCCTTTCCTGAGGAACATCTGTGATGAGTTGTCTTATTAGCAAGCCTCTTGACCCTTACATGTTTTAAGAAGTTCCATCATGATCGGAACCAGTTGCTATTCTTTTATAACACTCGTTCCTCGAGGAGGAGTCCTCTTTTAGATATTTTTAGACTCCAAAAATATGAAAAGATTGCCGAGAACTTGTCTTTTCAAACTCACAAAAGTAAATGAAAAGATGTCTACTCAGTATAAGTTTAACCCTTTTCTGGACTAAGATGAACTAGCTACAAAAAATGAATACCTTAGTCGAACATGGCTAAGAGGTTCTCTTGAATATTGTCTTCTACATTTTTGGGTTTAAGAGACTATCTATGAAAAGGAGCCTTTGGAGTTTCCTTTCTATCTCTTTTTCAAACTCTCTAAACATGAAAAGGACGTAGGTAAGTCTAGTACGGTAGGAATTAATTCAATAGTTGAGAAGGCAATTCTTTCAAATTGTCAACCAGCAGAAAAGGCAGATGACAAAGTTAACACAGTAGACGGTGTGAGCACAATGAACATAAACACATTGAGGAGCAGTGCTACTATCTCCCATGTTGTTTCCAACATTCCTCTTAATGTTGGCAATTGTATTTGTAAGGGAGATAGTGTTGGCGGGTTGTGGATTGCAGTGAACAGGGTAAAAATAATGACCCAGTTGTGGATATCATTTCCAAGGATTGCAGTGTAACTGCCAAGAATTGTGTGCAGAGTATGGAATACGATGGTGTTGTATATGACAGTAGTAATAGGGACAACATTACAAATCTAGGAGCAAACATTGGGTATGAGAAATTTGATTGTAATTACATTGTGGGTGATAGCTCCTATGTTCCTAGAATCAATGTTGATTGTCGAATAAGCAACACTACAAATCCGACAAATGAGCACAGATTTAATAACAAGATAGGCAGCACTATAAATCTGATAGGTGAGTGTAGATTTAATAACAAGATAGGCAACACTATAAATTCGATAGGTAAGCGTAGATTCAATGACAAGACAGATATGAACAATGCCAATAGCTTTGATACTCAATTTAAGGAAAAATCCAGTGAAAGTAAGGATGGGGACAGTAAAGAGTGTGGAATTAATAGGTATGTTTTTAGTAAATAATTTGGGATTCTGGATAGCAGTGTCTCGAATATAAGGGTTTTGAAACTAATGCCTAGTAAGAAGGTTATTAATATTTCTTCCTCAGTGTTCACTCCTGAAGAAATTAATACTCTTAGTAAAGGCTTGGAATTCACAGTCTCTCCCAAGGACATTCCATTTGAAAGCATCATCTGTAACATTAAGGATGGGACCCAAGGCCTTTCATTAGATGACAAGGAAGTATTAAGACAGGAGTGTTCCCTTATAATGATGAAAGCTAAGCCACCAAAGGGTAATTTAAATAAGGAAGGGCAAGTTGCTCTTAGGTCGCTTCGTAATAATGACAAGATAGTGGTGCCTAAGGCTGATAAAGGAGGAGAAACTATTATTTTAGATAAGGATGACTATATTCATAAAATGAAAGAAAATTTAAATTGTGATAGTTATAGAAGACTTAACTCCAACCCCATTCCTAAGGTTATAAAATAGGTTAAGAAGATTATCATGGGATCGAACATTGAAGAAAAAATGAAAAATAAGATGCTTCCATCTCGTGAGGTTATACCTCGAATTTATGGATTACCAAAAATCCATAAGGAGGGGATCCCTCTTAGACCAATAATCAACACCATTGGTTCCCCCACCTATGAATTAGCTAAATATGTAGCTAAAATCCCAAAGCCTCTAGTTGGAAACACAAACTCTTTTATAAAGGACTAATGATTTTGTAAAACTCATCAAGAATGAAAGGGTTGATAAGGATGATATTCTGGTCAGTTTTGATGTTGTTTCTTTATTTACAAAGATTCCTCTTGATGAAGCTGTTCATGTTATAAAAGAAGTCATTGATCCGAAAACAGCTAAACTTGTGTGAATTTGTTTTTGTTCCACTTTATTCAGTTTCCAAGATAATTATTATGAGCAGATATGAGGAGTCACCATGGGATCCCTGCTTTCACCTATTGTCACCAACTTATATATGGAGTACTTTGAAAGAAAAGCCCTTGACTCATACCATTTGAAACCAGCATGGTGG
The DNA here is from genome assembly GCA_000404065.3 of Pinus taeda. NCBI lineage: Eukaryota > Viridiplantae > Streptophyta > Pinopsida > Pinales > Pinaceae > Pinus > Pinus taeda. Next base: position 20,654 of record APFE031664543.1, on the reverse strand, counting down.
AAGAGATTTGTTGATGACACCAACTTAAAATGGACTCATGGCAAGGCTGAGCTTGAGAATTTTTTTAATCATCTAAACTCGATATCATCTGAAATCAAGTTCACTATGGAGCTTGAAGAAAATGGTAAAATTCCTTTTCTAGATGTCCTGGTTAGTAGAAAGGAGGATGGTACTTTGGGGCACCAGGTCTTTAGGAAGAAAACGCATACATAAAGCTATCTTCATGTTGATTCGTACCATCATCCATCCCAAAAATTTGGCGTCTTAAACACTCTTGATGTTAGAGCTCTTAGAATTTATAACTCTGATCACCTTAATGAATACTTTAAGCACTTAACCTCTGTTTTTAAGGATATAGGATACAAGGAGTTTAATATCAAGAAAGCTATAAAAAGTGCTCAAGAAAAGGTCCTCTCCAAGGGTCCCCGAGAAAAATATGGGAAAGAAAATTGCGGAAAAGTATACCTTCCATTCATTCAATGGGTTACAGATAAAATCACTAAGATCTTAAGGAAGAAGGACATATTCACTCAGTTTACAACATGTGGAACGATTAGGTAGAAAATGAACTTAGTTAAGGATAACATTGATCATCAACAGCTCAAGGGTGTGTATAATATTGATGGTTCGTGTGGCAAAAGTTATATTGGAGAGGCAGGGTGGTCTTTGAAAATAAGACTTAAAGAGCACAGGGTTGATATTAAGAATTGGAGATCTCGTACATAAGCCCTTGCGGAACACTCCTCCAAAACCAAGCATCATGTGTCTTTGGAAAACACTATAATTATTGCAAGAGAAGATCATTATCAAACGAGGAAAACCAGAGAGGCTATTGAAATTATGAAGCTTCCACATAAACTCAACAGGGACAATGGGAATGAGATTAGTGGAAACTGGCTCCCCCAAATTAAACATATCAATCCTTCCAGATCTGTCGAGGTATAGCATCACACATATTTCCCTTCCCCCTTCCTTAATTACTAGCATCTCTCTTAGTTAATTAGTTAATTAATTAGTTTAAAAAAATTGAATAATAAGAATTAATAATTATTTAATTGACATAATGACCTTTTAT
>APFE031664543.1:0-18790 GCA_000404065.3 Pinus taeda | reverse complement strand
TATAATTGAATAGTTTATATATTTTAGTCTGATGAATTAGTCGGTTTCTACTTTAATTTAACAATAGGTATTTATTTATTTGTTCTGATCACTAAATTCTTCTCTCAATCTATCACTCAATTTATGTCCTGATGATGGATCCCCTTTGGGGTTCGAAGAGTCAACATGATGAACAAGGTACTGTGGATAATCTGGTTCATATTTTTCCAAAAAATGACCACAGAAGTTTAAAATTTAACATGAAAAAGATGTCGAGTTACCCCTCCGCCAGACTCATAAAACTAAAAGGATGAAGGACTTGTCACCATGATGAGACCGAGTTACTCCTTTCTAGGGCTCGTTAAAATTCTTAGGATGGATTCATCCGAAGGATAAAATTATACGACAAGCATATGGAATCCTCTTCAAGCTTGTGTAAAAATAAAGAGGTACTCACTAGAAATAGCAGCAGAAAAATGAAATTGAACATCTCTTTTATTTTGTGTAAAGGAAACATGTCACTCTTGAACATGTCACTTATATGTTTCTCATGTCGAGTTTGGGTTATCTTCACTTCATCACTTGCCTTCCTGCATTTGGGAAATTTGTTTGACTCTGATTTATCACCCTTGTTGTCACCATGATCTCTGACCCCATTTTGAGTCAAATGCTACCAAACTCTAGAGTTGTGTCTCTGATATGTTCGAGAGAGCTACTATCTACAAAGTTCAACTCCCTATACTTATGTTACCCTCTTTGCAACAATCATGAATCACTCCTATCATTTTGAAATATCCTATGTTCCGTGTTGATGATGTGGGAAACAATATGGCCCTCCTTCTATGGATCAGTTCTTATCGATTTCAGCTCATTATCCAGGAAGATGATCTAGAAACTCCCTTCAGTATCGTGGAGCTTGCATCATTGGCCTTCGATCGAATGATTCAACAGGTGTTTGAATTCAATGCACCTATTCACACTTGTATATTGTGCTAATGTACCTTGAGGGCCATCGTCATTATTAGTGGTCTCTCTCATGCCTATTAACGGTTTAAATTATTGACCAGTAATCAGGTGGTTTATGCCATGTTCGATGTCAACACATCTATTCACATGATTAGATTCATACTTTGTTAGGGATAGAGATAAAGACCCTGGATTTCATATGATAAATCCAGGTTGAGAGAAGTTATTGAGTATTCATGATTGTATAAGTGATCCTTTTCATACAGATGGTTGTGTCCATGTCGTCGATCCATAGACATGATCCTTTCTAGTCATATGGTTATGTCCATGTCGTGGGTCCATACATATGATCCTTTCTAGTCAAATGGCTGTGTGCATGTAGTGGGTCCTTACACACAATCCTCTCTAGTCGGATGGTTGCGCCCATGTCATGGATTCATGTATTGTTAGATGCCTATTTAGATATGTATCATTGGGCATGTCTATATCAGAGATGTTAGATATGTATATTATATCATGTTTGATTTGCAAATCTCCTAATGGTGTTTTTCCGGTCCTTGCCTTGACTTGTAAAGCATTTCACCCATCACTCCCTATTCTGCCTTCATGATTTAGGGTTATCTGTTATACAGTATTTTGTCACAATTCCTGTTCCACCTCTCGAAGTGCCAAAATGTTGACAACTATGAAGTGTATTGACCATGAAGAACATACCAAAACATCTCTAGAGGATAGAAGAAAAACTCCCTTGAGTCAATTCTAGAGAAGTTTGCCTGAAACCCTAAATTTCATGACCAGTACTATTTTTCTCCACTGCTTGCCTGTGTTGATGGTAGGTTGTAGTTCTTTGACCTAGCACTGCTAGTGCAAGTTTTGCTATGAAATCTTGTGTTGAACATCTTCTGGTAGGCTTTCCCAAAATGGAGGAGAAGCTTCACATGTTGGAAAATTCGGGAACATCGAGTTTGATGTTGTTGGGTAGAGATATGGTTGAGCTCTCCCATTTGGAGCTCTTGATCCTACCTTTAAGGGCCTTCCCCTTGAGATGTCAACCTTCCTCCCTCTTTTGTGGATCCCTAAGTCCCTCTCCCTTCGTATAAATCAAATCCCCTCCATCCCAAAATGGTTGGTTATTGTTGGTTTCCATTCTTCTGCTCGATTGTGCTTAGATGTTGCCATTTTTGTGAGAGAGGAAAGGATAGCTTGTTAATTTTTGGCTTGGACTTGGAACCATCCAGAAGGAGGCCTTCAACATCAAGGCACCAGTTGTATGCTTCCCTCTTTGATTTAATTATTAATACAAATCATGTTTAACTTCCAATAAGCTTATCTATGATAGTTTTCTTAGTACAATACTCCTTGATTTATTGTATAACTTACATTGGAATTCATACACTATGATCTCTCTTGTTGTTGTCTTTTGATCTCTCTTGTAGGTATTCAGATGCAAGGAATAGCAATGAGCGAGCCCGGGAGCTAAGGGATCAGGATCATCATCCAAGATTGAGTGCATAGGAAAGAGGTAGGCCATCTCCCTTTTGCATTTGTCATTTTTGATATAGGTTAGGGAATTTTGCTTGTTTTGTCACAGTTGTTACTAGACCCATACATTGGGCTAGAGGGATTGCTTCTATCTATAGAAGTGATTGCCTCGTTAACAAGAGCATTCTTGGAGAACTCTAGCATTGGAGAAAGGAACGAAAATGAAGGACAAGAAAGCAAAGGAAGACAAGGATCAAGTAAGGAAGAATTGAATCAAGTGGCTATAATGGGATTACTTGTAGGTATCGAGTTGCATGTATGATTTCCTTGCTATTTTTGGCATGCATGGTACATGCATGTGTGTATTTGGTTTTCTTGGTGTCATTGGCATGGTTTTTCTAGGTGTGCCAGTGGTTTCAACTTTTCTTTTCCATTTCCGAATAGCCATGGTGTGATGAGGTTCTTTCATTGGTTAAGATTTGGATTACTGAATGGTTTTGGAACCGAGTGAGGTAGTCTCAGGAAAATTCCTAAGGGCCTAGGAATCCCTTGATCAATAATGATAGGATTAAAGTAAATCCTAAGGGTGGAGATGAGAAAATTCCTCAAGGTATTGGTGAATAAATACGGAGGCATCCAAACTTGTTTAGGGCCTAGTGATCCCTTGACCCGTTTTGGTAGGATTGTAGTAAATCCTGGTAGTGTATTTTTTTGTTTGGGCCTAGGAATCCCTTAACCGATAATGGAGGGACTATAGTAAATCATGGCTATATAGGTGAGGGTTTTAGGCCTAGGAGTCCTTTGACCAGTTTTGGAAGGATTGCAGTAAATCCCAAGGAAGCCTTAGTTGATTTTTTGTGAGTCCCACATTCATGATTCTAATATGGCATGGGCATGCTTGGCCGAAAGAAATATTTGGTTCAACCTAATATATGGTCAAGTGGTACGTGGAAGTCCTTGACTTGGTGGGATTTTTCATATGTTAATAAGATCCATTTTCCTCTTGTATAATTTTATGAGTATTTATACTTGTTATTATGTGGCTTTGATTATTGTTCTATCATTGTTATTACTCTAGTTATAAGCATGGTTTTAGGACATAAATTAGTTATGGCTTTCATCATGTTTTGATTGGTAAATGAATGGTTATTGAATGAATGATCTAATAGATGTTATTTCATAAATGATGAGAGGGCATTAGACCTTCTTGATGATTCTTAGATAAGTATTAGACCCCTATGTTCAGGTATGCATTTATGACCTGTAGATTACATGTTCACAATGTGTTTGACAAAATGTTTTTCATGATTAGGCTTAGTTAGGTCAACCAATTGATTAAGTTTTGTGTTAGAGGGTTTTTATTTATATCATTTGTTGTTTTGGAAAGTATCATCAAGTTTTGGGCAATGTTCTAGAGTCTAGCCCTGAAATGGTGGCACGGGTTCCATAGTTGTAGGCACAAAACTAGGAAATTGGGACTACAATCCATGGATTGCAAGCTTATGCATGCTACTTGAGGCCTACAATCACATGGATACAAGCTTGTGAATGCGACTGGGTGTTTAGGTCAGTGAAATAATGATTTAGCTCAGGGATTGGGCACCTGGAGTGGTTGTTTAGCTCCTGAGGAAGGTTAGTAAGGTTTTGTTTTACTGATTCCATTTCCTTAAGGTGATCTAGGAGATCAGGTCCTGACATATTAGACCTCAGCTCATGTTTACCCTGGCAAGCCAGTGAAAGTGGGTAAATGTGGGACGGGTGCTTACAGTTGGTATCAAAGCATGGTTCAAACACTCGAGTCTTGGAATCGATGGTCAGAATGTGTTTTTCATGCATGCATGCTAGTTATATAGCTAACAACTGATTTATATGATAGCACACAATAAGACTCAATTACAACAAGGTAAAAGATGAAAGAAAGGAATTGGGTGAGAATTCCTTTGACCATGTTTGGAAACAACAATTCCAAACGAATGAGTGCTTTGCATACAGGAAGTCTTGTTAACCTTGATTTCATCTGACATTATGTGGATACATGATATATTCATGTACATGTATTTGACAGGTATAACAATTAATTTATATGTATAGTTGAATCCATTAAGGTAGTTGGAGTCCCTTGAGAGATAGCACACATGTGTTCAGTTACAAGGCAAAATGCCTGGAAAAATAAGGTAAGGTAACCAATATATTGTTGTGTTTATTTATGCACTGACTTTTGTGTGTTTATGGAAGCATGATGTAGGGGATTGCATGGCAAAATAGCCTTCCATGAAATCTTGAAGAAGGCTTCAGTTGAGATTTCCCTTAGAAGTATTGGGAACCCATGGGGTTGAATCATGGTGTTTGTTGCAAGTTTTTCACTTTCGGTGCTTTGTGATTTGTTTGTGCTTGATTTGCATTTTTTATTGTGTTTAGTGCATGGCCCTGCCACTTTGTTTGTGGTGTTGTCTTTTTATTGGTTTTCATAGTTTTCTTCTTGTTTGTTTTTTGTTCTTTCCTTTTATGTCTTGAGGGTCTTGGGAATTAGTTGGGAAGGGGAAGGTTAATGGAGTTTGGTAAGAGTTAAATGAAACACAACATGTAATGAAAAATCCAGATGAAGCTTCATGCATGTAAAGGGTAGTTGAAGGTAAGAATATGACATTCAATTGGATAGGTTGGGTCCATTGGTGTAAACAAACAATGGAAGGATAGTTATGAGAAAGGTAGCACGAACAGTAAAGTAAACAGATTTGAGGCATCATATGCCTTAGCTAAATCGGGAATTGACGTTCTCAATGTTTTGCATGTTGTGCACGGATAAAGGGAGTTCTCTTAACCTAGACCTTATGATATCTAGTAATTGTATTGTGACTATGATTATGTTGATGATTGTATGTATATATATGTATGTATGCCATTGTCTGACAGGGTCATCATCGATCATGATTGTTTTATGCTAGCATTAACATGTATATATATGTATGTATGTCATTGTCTAATAGGGTCTCTAGGGATCATTATTGTTTTATGCTAATGTACATATGTATGTATGTATGTATATATTGTTCTCTAACAGGGTTGTTCCGGATCATGCTTGTGGAGGAATGATTTCTTATGTAGGTGGGTGACATGAAGGGTTTCTTTGTTTATGAGGAATCAAGTTGGAAGAGTAACCATGATAGATCTATGAGGTCAATATCATATGGATATGATTTGATATTAAGTGCTTATACTATGCTTATTTTTATGTTATGGAAAAACTATTTTGAGGGTTACATTAGCGAAGTGAAAACAGTGTGATCCGTAGCATGTTGGGAAAAACATGGATAAAACACTAGAAGCAAGGTTGCTTGGTAAGGATAGTGTGGTCTTAGGATGTGCAGTACTAGTGTTGTGTACATGTTGCATATATGGTGTTGTGTGCATGTTGCATATGCAGTACTGTGTACATATAGTGTTGTGTTCATGTTATATGTGTGGTATTGTGTACATGTTGCATATGTGGTACTATGTGCATATAGTGTTGAGTGCATGTTGCATATGCGATACTGTGTACCTATAGTGTTGTGTGCTTCTTGTATGTGATGTATTATGTACATATAGTTTTGTGTGTGTTGTATGTGTGGCATTGTGTACATATTGTGTTGTGTTCATGTTGTATATGTGGTGCTATGTACATATGGTGTAGTGTGCATGTTGTACATGTGGTGTTGTGTACATGTGGTACATGCAATGTTGCATGCATGTGGTGTTGTGCAGGTGGTGATGTGTACATGTGGTGGTCTGTACATGTTGTGTAGGTGGTGTTGTGTACACGTTGTGCAGGTGGTGTTATGAACATGTGGTCTTGTGTACACATTGCACAAGTGGTGTTGTGTACATGTGGTTTTGTGTGCATGTTGTGTAGGAGGCATTGTGTATAGGTGGTGTTGTGTACATTGTTGTACATGTGGTGCTTTTGTACATATGGTATTGTGTACATGTCATACATGATCTGTTGTGTACATGTTGTATTGTGTATGTGCATTGTAACATAGTCATCGTATTGTGACAAGTGTATTTATTGTGTTGTAGTCTGTGTACATATATGTATTGTGTTGTACACCAAGTGTATGTTTATTTATTGGTTGTATTCCGGATGTAGTTGTATATGTTGTCTTGCACACTGGTTGTAGGTGTAAGTGTTGTGTTGTACACTGGGTGTAGGTGTATGTATTATGTTGTACATCGGGTGTAGGATTATGTATTGTGTTGTATGTTGGGTGTAGGTGTATGTATTGTGTGGTGTTGTATGTCATGTGTAGATGTATGTGTTATGATTTAAATTGTGTGTATGTGTATGTGATTCAAGAGAAGTGAGGGCACTGGGTGCTTGTCGAGTGTGGCAACCAATTTGGTGTGTGTAAGGACAAATAAGAAAGGCATAAGAAAAGGACTAATTGAAGGATAAGTACCAGTATTTTATTTCAGTTTTATTATGGATGTGATATATGATTCTAATATATGATGATTGCATGTGATTCATGATTTCGATTTATGATGGTTGTGTTTTGAGCTGACCAGATGTGACATGCTTATACCTGCTGATTTTTGTCAAATAACTAGTTTGACTTGTTGTGACAGGAAGTAAGCACAATTGTAAGTGTACCTTATTGATGAGATACCAATGAGGTATTATTTGAATTTATTTGAATTTATTTTGACTCTAATGGGAATTATGTGCTGGGTATAGGAAAGCATGGAAATGTACGGTTTGGGTGGTTGTAATTGGCTATTAGCAACAACAACAAAAATGAAATTGAATAGGCAACAATATGTTAGTAGCAAGCACTTTAGGAGCAGGCCATTGTGGGACACTGGTACCCAATAGTTTCTATTGATTTCCATGAGCATGCTATGAATGATATGATGTTTTTGAGGCAAGGATATGCCTTGGTTTTTGGACCTTCCGATATGAGGAACCCTTGCCAAGGGATGGATCGCCAGGGAAATGGGATGTCGGGGAACTTGGAAGTTGAGTGACTACACGAAAGGGAGTTACGATATTTCCCAAGGGACTGTGTAGCAGATAAGGGAAGGTCAAGCGATGGATTTTTTTTGGTTATTAGCATTGTCAAAAGGAATCAAATGCACATTGGGAATGTGCCTTTGAGCAATGAGTCAGTAATTATTTATAGAGAGAACAAGTAGCGCAAGGATCATAGCACTGGATATTGGATGTGGACATTGACTTTGGAAGTGGATTCTGGATTTACTGGGAAGGAGGTTAAATCTAGAACTACTTTAAGGGTGGATGTGTGAGCCTCTATATTCCCTTGTTGCTAATGCATGCATGGTATACTTTTATTTGTTGGTTGAGAAAATGTGCATATGTATATATGTGTATTTTATTGTGAATACTCTATCGAGTTGGATTTATAAAGCTCAATAAACATTATGATTGTTTGTTTGTTGAAGAAAATGTGCATAAGTATATGTGGATATTATTATATATATCGTAATGAGTTGTCTTATAAAGCTCTAGTAAACGATATGTCTGTCATGTTTCAATAATGGTTATTGTAAATAGTACAACGAGTTTGGTTATAAAGCTACATAGGAAGTGTGTTTTGTTTTTAGTGCTTTTTTGTTCACGTGTCATAGAACACCGAGGACGATGGTCCCCAAAGGGGGAGGGGTTTGTAACAACCCCAATATAAAATTTCATGTAATAAAAGTTAATTAAGGAAAAAATAAGACCAAGGTCACGGGACACTAATCACAAGCTGAATGTTGGGAAAACCATCATACTGGGTGTTCATTTGGTTTATTATGGATATGGAAATTGGCAAAGGCAATGACAAAGGATTTAAAAAGGAAAAGATATATTATTTGGTATTTTTTATGAAAATAACGAAAAATAGGAGAAAAGGAAGGTGAAAGGTCATAGATTTGCATGAGAGTGAAATTGAAGAAAAGATGAAGGAAAATGAAGAAAGTAGAGACCTCAACAATAAAAGACTTATAAGGATCAGTTCACAGACTTTTGTCAGTTCAATTTTGGAGCTCTCTCTCTATTCTGTCTCTCATACTCTTGCACACTTAGAGCATTCTTAGAGCACTCTAGCATTGGAGAAAGTAAGGCAAAGGGAGGATAATAAAGGAAAGGAAAGACAGGATCAAGGAAGAGTTGAATGAAGCGGCTACAATGGGATTACTTGCAGGTATTGAGTTGCATGTATGATTTCCTTGTTGGTTTTTGCATGCATAGTACATGCATGTGTGTATTTGGTTCTATTGTTGTCACTGGCATGGGTTTTTCCAAGTGTGACAGTGGGTTTAGTTTTCCCTTGCCATTTCTAGATAGTGATGGTGTGATGGGGTTATTTCATTGGTTGAGCTTTGGATTTCTAGATGGTTTTGGAATCAGGTGAGGTGGTCTCAAGAAAATTCCCAAGGGCCTAGGAATCCCTTGACCCGTAATGGTGGGATTGTGGTAAAGCCTGAGGGTGGAGATAGGAAAATTCCTCAAGCTATTTTTGAAGAAATCTAGATGCATCCAAGCTTTTTTAGGGCCTAGTGATCCCTTGATTGATTTTGGGGGGATTGTGATAAAGCCCGGTAGTGTATGTTGAAAACTTGAACTAGGTTCGGTCTTGATAATGACATTTTTCATTGTGATTTTATGTAATTAATGCAAAGAAGAAAAATAAAATTATTATTGTAATGCATATCTCATGGGTTTCATGAGCGTGGAATTTTATTTTTTAGTATGACTCCCATTGTGAGTCCTTAGGATTGGTCATAAATTCAAATTGAGTCAATGTCATTTATGAAGGACCCTTCTTGGGTATGTTACATTTTGTATGAGTCATTAAATTAGTATGTAAGCCCTCCAAGAGAAAGCACAAAATAACTCCTTCAAGTCAGTTACAAAATGGACAAATAACCTACTCAAAGAGACATTTTAGCGCAACTCTCACATGTTGGCTAATTTACAGAGGCAAGTAACTATAAATAGGGTTTCTCAACATCATTTATGAGGCATTTTTTTGGTCATCCATTAGTTTGAAGTGTGAAGTATAGTGAGGAAGCCTAAATATCAGTGAAAGGAAAAGGAAATTCGATGAAGTTCTAAGGTTGAGGATTCATATATGTTTTAGGGTAAGTGTTAGTGTCACATGTGCGAAGAATGAGGAGACAATTTATGCAGTCAGGCCAAGTTCCAAGGTAACCAAATTCAAGTCTTAAGGAAGGCCAAGTCAAGCTAAAAGGAGACTCCATTACAAGAAATGTAAATCAAGGCATTATGAAAAGTCTTATGTACAAGTTAAGATTTCTGAATTATGATTGCAGACCTAATTCTGGGAGGCTGAAGGTGTGAAGTAGAAGAATATCGAAGTGGAAGAGGAGCCGAGACAAAGGAAGGAGTACAAGGTTGATTATCATTAAGGGAACTTGTGTCTTGGTATTGGAGTGGAAAATAGATCAAGGGTCTTGGTCTTGTTATTCTTCAATTGGAATCTCTATAAGAAGAAGAATTTGTTTGGGTTTTCCTCTCAAAGAGTGAGAGGTTCTGGCCATGGTTGGTAGCCTATATTTTATGTCTCTGGTATCTTTATGGTTTATGCATTGGTAATTGTTTGATGAAGAAGAAAACTAATAACCTAAGTAAAAGAAGATCCTAATATAAATACGTAAAAATCACTCACAAGCAATTACTAATAGAATAGAAATCACTTAATCTCTATGCCCTAGATTTCTAAATAGTGTATGTTTTTTGTTTGGGCCTAGGAATACCTTGACTGATAATGGCGGGATTTCGGTAAAGCTTGGTTGTATAGGTGAGGTTTTAGGCCTAGGAGTCCTTTGACCAGTTTCGGTGGGATTATGGTAAAGCTCGAGGAAGCCCTGGTTGATTTGTTGTGAGTCCCACATTCATGCTTGGAATATGGAACGAGGGTGATTGGTTGAAAGGAAGATTTGTCTAAGCACAATCTATGGTCGGGTGGTACGTGGAAGTCCCTGACTTGGTTGGCTTTTGAATATGTTAATATGTGGCTTTGATGGTTTTTCTATCATTGTTATTACACTGGTTATATGATGGTTATAACCACGGTTTTATGAAAAACTTTGGTTATGGATCTCATCATGTTTTGATTGGTAAATGAATGGTTATTGAATGCATGATATAATAGATGTTATTTCATGTATGATGAGAGGGAATTAGACCTTCTTCATGATTCTCAGATAAGTATCAGACCCCTAGTTTTAAATATGCATTTATGACATGTAGATTACATGTTCAGAATGTGTTTGACCAAATGTCTTTCATGGTTAAGCTTGGTTAAGTCAAGTCCTTGATAAATTTTTGTGTTAGGGGCTTTGTCTTTGTGTCATTTAATGTTTTGGAAAGTCTCATCAGGTTCTGGGTAGTGTTGTGGAGTCTAGCCATCAAATGGTGGCACAAATTCCATGACTGCAGGCACAAAACTGGGACATTGGGACTGCAGTTGCTGGCTTGTAGGGTTATGCATGTGACTGGAGGCCTATAGTCACATGTATGTAGGCTTGTCCATGCGACTAGGAGTTCAGGTCAGTGAAATAATTATTTAGCTCAAGGATTGGGCACCTGGAGTGGTTGTTTAGCTCCCGAAGGTCCTATAACTCCTGAGGAAAGTTAGTAAGGTTTCATTTTGTTGACTCCATTTCCTTAAGGTGATCTAGCAGGTTAAGTCATGTAATAATAGCCAAAATATCATGTTTACCCTAACAGGCTAATGAAAGTGAGTAAATCTGGGAGGGGTGGTTACATCCAGGACCAATAAAATTGGAAACAAATTGATCATGAAGCTTACCTTACATCTCAATAATGGATTGTTGATGATCAACCTATTTGTTATCCACCACTTCATAGATTCAAGGAATACTATGCCAAGCATATCCAACTTCCTAGGCCTCCTTAGCACTGTAAATCTGAGGCCTTCCACCATGGTGCGATGGACACTCACTCTTGTGATGCTCTCCTCCACAAGTCCAACACCTCAAAGGATTCCTACCATTATCCTTATTCTTCTCCTCAGGCTGAGATCCATGTCGTTTTTCAACTGCTTTGAACTTCTTGACATAAGGTGCTACATTCTCTTTATCACCTGCATCCTAGGGTCTTCCTTTCTTCTTAGCTCACTTTCCTTCAATCTTCACACTACCTTTAAAATCATGCTTAGGCTCATACTTGTGTTTAGATTTCTCATAACAATAACTCAAATTATCGATGACTTCCTCTAATGATTGAGGCTCATAATACTCAATATGATCTTTAAATTCTAAATGAAATCCACTTATGAACCTTTGGACCTTTCTCTTCTCATTCTTGAGCTAGGGAACATACCTAAAAAACTCAATAAACTTGGTCGTATACTCTTCATTTGTTATGGAACCCATCTTCATTACATAGATCTCCTTGGCCTTTCTATCATGATGTCCCTGTAATAGGTACTTCTTCCTAAATATTATTTTAAACTCATGCCAACTCAGCTCCTCTATTCTAATGCCTTTGACATGCTTCACATCTTCCCACTAGATATCTTCTTTCCCTTTGATACTAAATATCAGTAACTTGGCTTTCATATTCTCTTAATAATCATGCACTCTGAAGAACTTCTTCATCCCAAGTAGCCATTATTTTTCTTCCTCTGGTTTCCTCACATCCCCATCAAAAGTAGGAGGCTTGGCTTTCTTGAACTCCTTTAGAAAATAATGTTTCTCACTCCTCCTATAAGGATACTTCTAGTAGTGACGATGATGTCTCTCAGAAATGGAACTAGAATAAAATCCATGAGTGATAGGTCATCTCTTAGGTGCATCCAAATATCTTCCACCTTTGACTGTATCATCTTTTTCCAACCTGTGTCTTGATCGAGACCTACTACCTACTACCATATGCCCCATTTGTCCTTTCCTCTTATCCATGATTGATCCTCAACTATCCTTGCTTCTGTAAATCTAAAAGACCTTAAAGGATGATTGCATTGACCTCTCCTTTCTTATTTTGAGCTCTATCAAGTCTTCCTTGTGCCTCAACCAACTTTCTATTATCCACCCTGCAACTTTGGATTTCTGCCTTCAAAATTCTCAATGTATCTGTTATATTAGGAGAGTACTTTTCTCCTTTTTGCTTATATTAGGAGTGTATCTGTTATATTAGGAGAGTACTTTTCTCCATGTTAGATAAAGAAAATAAAGACATAATCAAAATCATACCTCAATGTATTTCAAAGGGAGGCTATCTCGTCTGCACAATCAATCCATATTAACATTATCTATCTCTCTCTCTCTCTCTCTATATTTTTTATCTATCTATATAATATATATATATATATATTATATAATATATTATATTTTATTATATATACTATATATCTCACAACATCATGCATGATGACAGAAAACTGCAATAATAACCACATATATGATAACCATAACCATCAAAATGCATGCATAAAAATACACACACACACACACACACATATATATATATAATGACATCAACATATCAACATCTCAACAGCATGGATGATGACACAAAACTGCAATAATAACCACATGCATGATAACCATAACCATCACAATGCATTTCATAACAATACTTATTTAGCCCATCCGATCTAAATGTTTGAACATCGAAGCTATGATACCACCCTGTAACACCTCCTCCCACATTTAGCCAATTTTATAAACTCTCCAAGGTAAATATGAGTTGAGTGTCACTATGACATGACCCTACCTCCAAGTTCGAGTCATGGAAGTCGGGCCTACAAATTGGAAACAAATTGAGATCCCTTAGAGACTATAGGCCACTTAGGAGCCTACGAACCACCCCAAGTGATCAATCCCTGAGATGGAACTATTTTTCACTAGGTTTACACCCCAACCACACCATTGACACACTGTGTGTCTGGTTATGAGGCTCCAACAGCACCCATAAGCCTTCTTGCATGCGGTTATAGTCCAAAAATCCTTGTTCCGTCCATGCAATCATGAGATCTATGCCACTTTTTCAGGCCATCCTCCAGACCACTTCCCAAAACTACCTGTAACATTCAAGAATCATGGCAATGATGATAATAATTCTAAACAATCAAAACTTGAACAAGCTCTTGACCAATACATGCCTACTATAAGATCGACATTTCACTAAACAGATAGTAAACATATAAGCTCAATTCCCTCTCTAGCTAGTTGTAATAGAAATTTTTAGCATGAGCATTCATCAACCATCCAGTAACTTATCGAATCATGAAAGAGATCCATAGATAGAGCACATCATAAAACCTTGCATATAATCTGCATATAACCAGAATAGGAACTATGACCAACTAACCATAATATCGCCATAATAACTAATACAAGTGCTCATAAATCACAATAGAAAAATAACTCATTTTAACGCATAAAAATTCCAACCAAGTCAAGGACTTCCACGTACCAGACAACCATAGATTGGGTCGATCAAAATCTCTCTTTGAGTCAATCAACCCCATGCCATATTCCAAGCATGAATGTGCGATCATAAGGGTTAAACCAAAATAAAACCAACCAATTATTCTAGAGACCACACCACCTCAACCCTCAACTACAATGATTTCACCTAACTGGTTCAGAAAACACAAATATTAACTAGATTGGTCTCTATCCAAGCTATCTAGGGCTCCAAGAACTAGCAATTCAATCCAAACCCTTCAAGGAACCCAAGTTGTTTCAAGGCTCCAAATAATTTGTTCCAATGCACAAGCTCCAAGGACTAGTAACTTAACTCAAAGCCTTTAGGGAATCCAAGTTGTTTCAGGCTCATGGGAATTTTTCCAGCCCACAACCATAGGAAACTTGAGAACCAATCAGAAAACCAAATGGGGAACACACTACACCATGGTTATCTAAGAAATGGAAAGGCATGGATGAAACCACTATCGAACAAGGAAAAACTCCATGCCAATGACATCACATAACCAAGGAACCACATGCATATACCATGCATCCAAAAATAAAAAATGAGATAACACATGCAACCTATTACTTTCAAAGTAATCTTGTTGTGGTTGTTGATCCAACTTTCTCCTTGCTCTTCCTTTCTTTCCCTTGCTTTATCTTGACTTTCTTTCTTATCTTCTTCCAAATCCAAGTGAATGTTAGAGTTCTCCAAAGATCCTCCAACAATTCTCTAAGTCTGCAAGAGTGTATGAGAGAAATAATGAAAGAAGAGAGCCAAACTTGAACTAACAAATGCTAGCAACTGACATAAGTTGTGAATTTATTCTTTGATGCCTTTTTATCACTAACGTCTCATTTTTTCTTCATTTTCCTTCGTTTTTCCTCTAATTTCCCTTGCATTCAAATTTGTGTCTCTTCATCTTTCATTTCTCTTATTTTACTTTATTTTCATAATTAAATGCCAATTATTGCCTCTTTGTATTTGTCAATGCCTTTTCCAATTTCCATAGCCATTATTAATAGCAAGTGATGCCCACTATAATGTTTTTCCCACCATTCAACTTGGAACACATGTCTCATAACCTTGGTCTAATTTTATTTACATGGAAATTAAACCAGGGGTTGCTACTCTAAGATAGGGAGTTGAGGCTTCTTGGACGGCAGTGGTCAACATATTGTTGTAGGGTTGGTGTCTCCTTGTTGGTAGTGGCCAATAGAAATTATATAGAGAAGTAGCGGCTCCTTGTTACAGATCCATTCGTGCACATCAGTCCCAACATTTATATCAATACTATTAGGGCTCATCAAACCCTAATCCAGTTGCTACATGCCCTAAACAAGTCATCACTTTGAATGCCTCCTTCCCTGAAAGTTTCCTAGCCTAAAGCTCTCCATCAATGCCTCCTTGAGGGACCAGTGCGACCTTGCTCACGGGTAAATGTGCTTCAGTGCAGGTAGGCCCATGTAAGGGTGCATTTCAGCACACTTAGGCCCACTTTGATCTACACTAGGCGAGATTGAGTGAATTCTTCATAGTGTTCTGGGAATATTCTTATCTTCTAGAGAATTCTAGAAGATTCCCACACTTATCATCTCCTATGAGCTCAAAATTGGATAGGGAATGAGTTCAGTAACCTCCTATCCTCTCATCCCTTCCTCCATGGAAACTAACTCTAAGTTTGGAAGGCCATTCAATACCCTCATTTATGACAGAACCACCTCCATTTTCCTATAAATTAAGCACTCATCTAAGTGATCAAGGGCTGGACTTTGATGAATTGTAAGGAGATACTATTGGTTTGAGGTTTGAGATTATAGCAATTATTGTTATGTTTTCGAAGTGTTGTGCTTTTGATGCGATGTTGGATGGAACTCAAGCTGGAGGAGTGACATTGGACTGGACTTCATGGTTGTAACTCTTCTTTCTACTTAATAAAGTTGTTTACACCTTTTCCCATATTCTTGTCTTTAAGTATGATGATTATATGTGTAAATTGTTTCGATTCCATTTGCTTATAGTCGATATATCTCTTGCTTTGATTGGTTTTTGTCCTCTATTTATGATTGCAGGTACTTTTCGAGCATATTAAGTTCGAGAAGGTATGACGAGAGCCATGAAAAGTAGAAAAAAGGAAAGGGAAAGATAACAATTAGGTCCCTTTTCTTATTTATCTTCTATAGAAAAAGTTTAAATGCTTTAATTCTATTTTTCTAGGTGTAGCTACCCACCTAGGGAAATTGTATTTATCCGTAGATGCAAAATTCCACATAACACTCCTCGATAGTTGGGGCTAGCTAAATAATATAAAAGAGAATTGAAGAATAATAAAATAAGAAGGAAGTAGAGAAACATGGTGGTTTTCCTCCTAGAAGGGTTTCCACCAAAAATATTTATGCTCCTTGTCTATGATAGATATGATGCTTATGTGCATTTCATATTTTGTTGATTCATGTGTTGATGAATGTTTTGAAAATGAAAAAATAGTTCAATATTGTTAATAAGCCTAACTACTGATTCAGCCCCCTATTAGTGATATGGTTACCAACAACTAAACCTCTGAATCTTCATGTAAATATTATCCTGGAATGTCCTCACTAATCTGATCAAGTGTTGGTTAGTAATGGGAGTCTTTCTCTAACTCAAAAAGAGAATTGTTTTGAGAATGATGAATCTGCTATAGTTCATCTTGTTGGAGCTATGATTCAAGCTCAAGAAGCTCAATCTTCTCCTATGCATCTTGTAAACAAGTTTTAACATCATTGATGATGGATTTATGATTTTGACTATACCACCAATAGTAGGGAGTATGAGATTATTTTGTAATTGATACTTTATTAATTTTAGCTATTTTATAATAATTCAAGCTTGCGAACTGAAATATGTGAAGTTCAACTAAAAATGCACCTATTTAACTTATTTTCAAAGGAAGTAGATGTTGCTTCATGGTACTAATTTTAGTAGTACTCCAAACTAAGATCTTCAAGGACTAGTGTAAGCCTTGGTTCACACAAATATTTGAAGAATGATGTGTAGCCTATTGTTAAGAAGACATGTTTACAACAATATACCAACAACAAAATCAACTTAATTTATTAGTCATATAGCTACTAGATTCTTTTTTTATACATGGACAGTTGGATGGAAGTAGTCTCTACCAATTCTATCCTTAGCATATTCAATCATGCCTCAAAAATATTGTACCAATCTCCTTATGGCTTAGAAAAAGGATTAAAAACAACAATCAACTTATTCTCCAAATGCACACTATATATGGTGTGATAAGGAACAATTTCTTTACCATATTTCAATGTCAATGGAAATGGCAAGTAATTTGAAAATTGGAACAAGAAGTGTCTGTCATGTTGTTATGATGGATTGCATATTTTATAAGGAATTTACAATGGAAAAGTTTGTTAATTGTTATTCCCTGTGATATTTTATAGACATGACCATATCGAAACAACCAACATAACCTGAATTGAGAACAAAAGATACCTAAAAGAAAGGAATAAATTACTTTACACTTATGTTGACTTCAACATCTGCAATGTAAAATATCAATAGAAGATAGTCCTCTCTTGTTGATATTGAAATCTTGAGGAGAAGCAGTGCATTAAAGAAACAAGTCCCTACAAATAAATTATGTAGAAAGTTTTAGTAATTGGGAATAACATCATAATAGTCATTATCATTGGATGACTTTTTGATGCTAGGACTAGGAAGCCACCATTCTACTTAAAGATCTCTTTTCAGTTGAGTTGCAATGGAGGCAAATGACATTGATTTTTTTCAAAAGAAAAAAATGCCATCTTTTATAGCATAAAAGAGAGTACAAAATGCATGAGTCTTCTTCTTCAAGATCCTTGATCCACAATTTTTTTATGAAACTACAATATCCCTTTGTTCCACAAAATTCTTTGTATGGAATTTTCCTTTGAGCTCTCATCCAAAATTTTCTAAGGATAGATCAATTATATTCTAATCATGTTCGATCTGTCTAGAATCCTTTTTTCAATGGCTACATCATCACAAAAATAGAGCTGGTTGTTAATTATAATCACTTAAATAACCTATATATACATTACTCCTAAATAATGCTAATACTACCTATATTTGACATAGTATCCTGAGTATAAGAAGCAAAATATATGACACCTAGATCTTTGGCGACACCTACTTTAGATATTATGCTCCCTGAATGTGTGCCTATAAGATATTTGTTGAAAGAACCTCCCAAAATTATGATAAGGTTCATCCAATTAGATAACGAAGGAAGGTAAAAGTGGGTGTATCCATTAACCCAATCAATGATGCCCTTGGAGTTACCAAATACATGTATGTCATTAATTCCAAGCCATTCTGCACATATGAGGATGCCCCAAAGAGCGATGATTTCAACCCTCCTATGTGTACCCATTCCACCCTCCCACTAGAAATGATAGTACCATTCGGGCTAAATAAATATGAATGTAACACAATCACATTGTCTATTTGATAAGATGCCATAAAAAAAATTAACTGGGAACATCTTCCAAGTATCCCATTTTTTAGTCCTTCTCATTTTTTGAGGTTCTTTCTTGGGGCCAATCTAAAAAATAGGCCACTATCCTTATCACAGTGCTCCTCACGTCGACCAATGAATGATCAAATATCCTTCTATTCCTACATCTCCATATCCCCATATGATGTAGAAGGGAAAAATGCAATATTCATTTTGTGTCCCAAATCAGTGTTGTAGACAATCTTCCATTGAGTTGGTGACCCAAGTAGAAACAACGTGTAGAGTATGCAAGATGTCAAACCAAACCGCTAGAGAAAATGGAAAAACCAAAAATAAGTGTTGAACATCCTCTGAATTTTGCATACATAATGGAGTAATACCAAGGCCAATGAATCCCCTACGAACAA
>APFE031664542.1:15937-44653 GCA_000404065.3 Pinus taeda | reverse complement strand
CCCCGATAAGCTACTTGCCAGGGAGGTAGCTTATCAAATCAGTGCTGAAGGGGTTACCCAGACCCTGAAAAGAGCTAAGAAACATGTTTGGCCTTCTTTTCCATTACGAATTGGAGTGTATACCCTGCATGATATCAAGCATGCAGATAAGGAAGCCGGGAAAATGAATTTGCTCACTCTGGCTACTCTGCCAAGAAGGCAGTATGATCCAAGAAAGATCGCTTACAATGCGCTCGACCAAGCCAAATTGGCCAAGGTCGAGCACAAAGAAGACAAATTCAAAGATTTTTTCGCGTCAGCCGAATCACTGTATCAAGTCAAGTCACTTGCCATAAATGTTTATAATGATGAAGGGCTAATTGAGTTTAACATAATTAGAGAACAGAGGTTGCAAACTCTGCCTCTAGACCTGTTAGCAACTGTACCGACAACAACCAGGTCAAGCGAGTCTGAGCAGCGATATAATACACCACCTCCTACTACATTAAAACAGCAGGAGGAAATGCATAGCCAGAGGTAGGAGGTGACTCAGGAAAATGTGCAACAACAAGAAGAAACCCAAGCAAAGACCCAAGAAGAGAGCAGCTCTAAGGATAATCATGATCCATTAGTTGATCCGAATTTTCTCCAGCAATGGAATCAATTCAGTACAATCATCAATAACTTAGAGTGCTCGAAAGATGATGAGGTTTCAAAAGAAGGTGATACACAGGAAGCGACATCGAAACTGGTTTCAGGTGAAACTAGCGGCCTACCCAAAACAAAAGAACTAGAGATAATTCCTAAAGATCCAACGGGAGAGATCGTTTTGAAAATTGAAGAGATCCCCCCTTTAGATGTATTTTACAGCCCCAAGCATAAAGCCGTCGTAAAGCGACAGAGAAAAAGGAGAAGAACTGATCAACCTTCCCCATTCCCTGAATTAACAGTAACGGGCAATGTTGTATGGAAAGAGGAATTCGACCCCTCTGATGACTTAACCAAGCTATCACAGTTCGCTGGAGCATATTCGACGGCGACTATTGATAAAGCATCGGAGGTGAGCAATTTGTTAAAAGCCAAGGATCAGGATATCTCTTCACTACAGGCGAGACTATGAGAGGTTCAGCAGAGGGCAGAGCAGGCGAAGAAAGAATTGCTAGTACAGCAGCAGAACAATAACCAGCTACCCAAGCAATTACAAGAGCAAAAGCAGAGAATTGATGAAGGCGCAATACAAAGGCAAAAGGAGCTATCAACGGCACTGGAGAAGTTAAGAATATCGACTGAGGGAACAATGAAAGCGAAAGATGAACAAATCGCTCAATTGACCACTCAAATTGAGCAAACGAAAAATCTCCCTCAGATAGATGAGTTCAAAGCAGAAGCGCTCCAGCTAAATAAGGGATTGATTAATCAGGTTAAGCTATTATGTCAACACATTATACGAGCAAAACCATTGTGCGAATTGGCAGCGTCTATAAGCGAAAGGGTAGACAAAGCAAGGGCTGACTTGGATCAGGCCGAAGAAACACTGAATTTTTTTTTAGAATGGTGGGATTCAGATGTAGGCCGGGCAGCTAATCTACCAAGAATTCTGGAATCGCACAAAGAGATATTATTCACAGAATGGCAATCACAACTAATGAAAGCAGAAAGAGCAACTTCCAAATGCAGGACAATCAGTGGAAATTTGGTTGAATTAGTGAATAATACATTGTATTTATCTAACATAATTTCCCAATGCACTCCAGGTCAATTAACAACAACAAATATACTGGAGCACTCATGCTATCTGGAGCTGGAGAAAAGCGCAAGATTGATCACTGGAATCAACAGTCTGACGTGGGATGCTTATTGGTTCTTCTTAATCAAACCATACAGCCAAAGAGCCGTCTTGAAGTGCCTAACCGATGCTGTCGGGTATATTATACCCGACATTCAAGATGCCACCTTCGCCGCCCAATTCAGTTTACGCCTCAACAACAAACCGCCAGAAGTAGAACCAATGCTCGCGATAAGCCAACTAAGGTTTAAGGGCAAACAACCTGAGGCATGACTCACTTCACCGACTGCCAGATCGCCCCTGAGAAATAGACCGCATTTACTGATACCAATTTAGTAGGATTTTGTTTCATAGATCTTTTTAGCATAGTAGCATTTATAGACCCTTTCATGCATTTAGAAAGGGTCGTAAAAGTTTTGTATATGACTTAAACCCTGAAGTTGCACTATTGTACTTCAGGAATATTCTTTTATGAAACTTGACCAATTATTCCGAATTTGATGAGGAAGGCTTTTATGCAAATGTGCACTATTGTCATTGTTTGAAAGAATTTCTGTGTTGAAGAAGGAATTTTGAATAGCGATTGATATTTCTGATTGATCTACAGCTCACATGGTACTATTATCTGCGGTTGTATTCATTTTCATTATATGAATTGTTGTTTAAATCGCCCTTTCTATTATCTCTTATATATATGTGTGTGTGTGTGTGTGTGTGTGTGTGTGTGTTTCACAACATCTCTTATGCATTCCACTATTGGTTGTTTATCGCATGCTTCCCTTTCAATCGTATATATGTATCGATGATATAAACAGTGAATGTAGTAATTTGTATTTATTGCTTCATTGTGACTATTCACATGAAGCAATATTTGAATGATTGAACAACTCTTATTTATTTTACAGAGTCATCTATATGCCTGATAAATAGATAAAGATTATTTAACGCTACATTCTGAATGAATAAGTTGTTCCCGAGATTAGTATTAGTTTCCCTATTTTTGTCAATAGAATAAGTTAGTCGCCTATCATTTAAGCAATTTATTCATCATCCATCCATCCCTTTTATTTCACTATCGGGAAACTGGTCCCGTTATCTCCAGTCGGAGCCACCATTCCAAATGGAAAAGGAGCTGTACCAAGGTCCGGACCGGGTGGTTATCCCCGATGTTGTGGCAACAATTTCCGAGGCCTCAACAAGTCTTAGGCCTTACTCAATACCATGGTCCAAAACCATTGAGAACCAATACTAGGGACCCAATACCTAGGTTCAACACTTTGGACGCAATACCAAGGAACAAAACCATAGGTCTAAATACCATGGACCCAAAAATAAGCTTTCCCACATGTACGCGCTTTTCCGTGCATGAAAGTGCGTGCATACGCATACGCGACTTTTGATCATAAATCCCACGTGTATACGCTCCTTTGTATATAGTAAACATGCATGTATAATCTGTGTGTATACCCTAATTAGTATATAGCGAACCTACTTATATACGTGACTTGGTACATAGTGAACCTGCATATAACCTGCATATGTACGTGACCTGGTATATAGTGAACCTGCATATATACTCTTCTTTCTTCATTCTTTGTAGTCTGATCATCAACTCTTTACTACTGACCTGCTGCATTATGATCTGTCATCTGTGTGAATTGCCATCAAGGACAACATTTGTATCATAATGCCAACAATATCCCCCTTTGGACTTGATGTCAGGGCTAACTTGTTGTACTGAGAACTGTCATCTGATTCCTTTGAGTTTTCATGCATCCAATGTATTTTGTCACATCTGATATCTCTTCTGTAGATTCATCTAGTTATATATAAGTGAGTTGTTCTTCTACGAGTGGGTTGCCATCAAGTACAACACATGCATCATAATGCCAACACCATTTGTGTATGTAGATAAATTATAATGGAAATAAAAATTCTACAAACACTCATATGCATTTTTATCACCAATTTGGAAAAAAATCTTGAATATCATATTTTTTTTGTTTGTGGGCTTGATGGAATTTCTGAAAATGCAGACGGGAAAGCCATGTTTTGAGGGACCAAAAAGAAATATTTTTAAAATTTTTCTATCCTAAGTAGCTCTTGATGTCTACTTTCCAACCCAATTTGAATCACTAAATTTGGATTTGAAACGGAAAGTTAGAACCAAAACATTGACAGGGTGTTTAGTGTGCAAATCAAGAACAAAGTTGGGACCATCAGTTTTTGGAGGCCTAATGACTATATTTTTTAAAAATATTTATATCCTAAGTAGCCCTTGATTTCTATTTTCCAACCCAATTTTAATCACTCAATTTGGATTTGAAACGAAAAAGTTAGAACCAAAACATTGGCAGGGTATCTAGTGGGCAACTCAGGAACAGAGTTGGGACAGTCAGTTTTTGGAGGCCTAAATAACTATATTTTGAAAAAATGTTTCTATGGTATATTCCCCTATGAATCAAGTTTACAAATAAATTTGAATCACTCATTTTCGATATCGTATGAGGATTTTATGACAAAAATACTTATCGCCTATCGTAAATCAACACTTTTAAAACTCTATTTTTCCGATTGTTTCTTAGAGTATTTGACCTATCAATTATTATTTTCTTCAAACCATATTTCTAGTGGAGAAAAATAAATGAATATAATTTAATTTCCAATTTATATCATTCAAATCTGGCATTAAGCGAAAAATCTATGCTTAAAATATCCACTGTTGTTCTGAGTGGGGTAATCAAAAATGACATTGTTATGCAAGTTGTTCCAAGTAAAATTGACATATCATATCATTGAATTTTTAAAACCTGTTTCTGTTGGAAATATAATTTGAATTAGCTCTCTTCTGGCTTTGGAATCATTCAAGTTCGATGAAAAATGAAGATTTTGTGATTAAAACACTGTAGGTTAGCATGATTGGCCACTGCTCTCCCGCAAGTGACTGCTAAATTTTACTTTGTTATTTTCTCCATGGATTTGTTATAAAGAGTAACTACTTGTTTTTTTTCATAATTCTTGGATTATGAGAGCCCAATCACCTCTCTTTCTCCATGATTTAACATTTTTTTTGTAGGTGGACACTCATTTTTTACAGGTCCTAGGAGAATAAAGAAGGTTAATTTATGGACGAGCAATTCTTGAAAGGAATTTTAATGAAACAAGGGAATTTCATCCAATTCATCACCTAACGGATTCATAACAGCATAAATTAATAATTGATTTCCATTTAAAGATTCATGTCATGTCTCTACTGTCAAAACATTTTTCAAAGAGATCATTCTTTCCCTGCCTTAGAAAATAACATTATAGTCGTTGTAACTTAATTTATTCACACACTGTTTGTAAATAGAGTGTTTGTATTTTTTGTTGTTCCTCTAAGGAAAAACAACCATTCCTCCTAAGGAAAAACACGTTTGCATGTTTTTTCTTTTGTTCCTCTTAAAGGAACAATTGTTATTCCTTTTAAAGGAACAACAACCATTCCTCTTAAGGAACAACACTTTTTGTGTGCTTATTTTTGTTGTTCCTTTTAAAGGAACAACACTTTTGCATGTTCATTTTTGTTGTTCCTTTTAAAGGAACAGTTGTTGTTCCTTTAAAAGGAACAAT
Organism: Pinus taeda; assembly: GCA_000404065.3. NCBI lineage: Eukaryota > Viridiplantae > Streptophyta > Pinopsida > Pinales > Pinaceae > Pinus > Pinus taeda. Next base: position 39,276 of record APFE031664542.1, on the reverse strand, counting down.
ATTTTTGTGTGCTTATTTTTGTTATTCCTTTTAAAGGAACAACTGTTGTTCCTTTTAAAGCAACAACACTTCTGTGTGTTCATTTTTGCTGTTATTTTTAAAGTAACAACTGTTGTTCCTTTTAAAGGAACAATTGTTGTTCCTTTTAAAGGAACAACTGTTGTTCCTTTTAAAGGAACAACATTTTTGTCTATTTATTTTTGTTGTTCCTTTTAAAGGAACAACAGTCGTTTTTTTTAAGGAACAACACTTTTTTTGGGTGTATTTTTTGTTGTTCCTTTTAAGGAACAACATTTTTTTGTATGCATTTTTTTGCTGTTCATTTTAAGGAACAACACGTTTTTTGGTGTATTTTTTATTGTTCATTTATAGGAACAACACTTTTTCGCATGCATTTTTTGGTTGTTCTTTTTAAGGAACAACACTTTTTTTGGGCGTGTTTTTTGTTGTTCCTTTTAAGGAACAACACTTTTTCACATGCTTTTTTTCTGTTGTTCCTTTTAAGGAACAACATTTTTTTTGGGTGTAGATTTTGTTATTCCTTTTAAGGAATAACACTTTTTTGCATGCATTTTTTTGCTGTTCCTTTTAAGTAACAACTTTTTTTTAGTGTAGTTTTTGTTGTTCCTTTTAAGGAACAACACTTTTTCGCATGCATTTTTTTTGTTGTTCCTTTTAATGAACAACACTTTTTTTGGGTGTATTTTTTGCTGCACTTTCTCGCATGCATTTTTTTGTTGTTCCTTTTAAGGAACAACACTTTTTTTGGGTGTATTTTTTGTTGTTCTTTTTAATTAATATCACTTTTTCACATGCATTTTTTTGTTGTCCCTTTTAAGGAACAAATTTTTTTTTGGATGTATTTTTTTTGTTGTTCCCTGTAGGGAACAACACTTTTTCGTGTGCATTTTTTTTCTATTCCCTACAGGGAACAACACTTTTTCGTGTGTATTTTTGCTGTTGGTGTGCATTTCCTATGTTGTTCCCTACAAGGAACAACACTTTTTCTAGTGTTTTTATTGTTTCTTCAAGGGAGCAACACTTTGGGAGTATTTTCGAGAACAACCCTTCCTTCCTCTTGTGGGATTATTCTTAGTTTATTTCAACTACTTTTTATTGATTCCCCATAATGGCATGAAGTACACTACTTTTATGAGAATAAGAATTATGGATTCTATTCAAGTGAGTTAATATCATTCACATTATAATCTTTAAGAGGACAACTCGTTGATGATAGATTATTTTCAAAAAAGACACAATTATTTATATACTATTTTACTGCATTGTTTTTTGTTGTACATGATATTGATTGATCATCTTAATACCATGTTGGTTCCACCCTTCCTTGTTATAATCTTCTATGTCTGTAATAAATGAGATTATCGGTATATTTTTTTCTATTGATATGTTCAACTTTTTCCACCATCCCTGCTCTTAAGGAGCACTGAGCCTCCCTCTTTCTATCATAGAAATGTGTAATAACAGCAAAATTTTGTTTGCAGATGAAGGATAGGGAGTCTCATTATGAGCTAGCCTACCATGTTCATAAGGCTGTAACAAAATGACCTTCCCATTATGGCCACTACACTAGGGTTATGATCCATTAGATAGCCAAATTATTCTTGGAACATGAGGTCTCATCACGAGCCAACCTGATCACTTTTGCTACATCTCAGTGAATGGTAGTGTGGTTATCTGGTTACCACGCCAGCACACTGATTTCTTTTGTAGAAAAACACTAGAACTCTCCATTTATAAATTGAGGATCCTGGCTCATACGGGTTAAAAAACAACCTTATCGAGACTATGGATGCCTACTGGCAGTAGAGGCTCTGCTTGTGCTACTGAAGTTATATCTTATTGTCAATTATTACTATAATACCCTTTTCTTATTCTCTATTTTTATCAGAGAAGTTATTTCCTTAATTTTCCCTGTTTTGAACCATTACGGATCAGAAATTGTTTTCAAATCAATTACATCATTTTCAGCTAGAATACTATCAACAAAGCATCTTTTTGGCATATTGCTGTCATTTTCTTTTTCACATTACTTATCATCAATCCAAAGCGTCCTATCTCTTATTAATAACTATCTTTACACACTCTGCTCTCATTATAACCATAACTCTTGCTGTCATATCATTGATATGTGTACTCTACTTCATTTACTATTGCATTGTTCATTCCCTTGCATTGTCATCAGCATAACACCTTTCATAGGTTTTATGGCCATAGGAATCCCTTTTCCAATTGGAGGGGGGAATGTATGCATTATGGGATAGTATGCAATATGATTACTGCACTCTACAATAACTTGTTGATTTGACAAAATATTAGTATTGTATGTATACAAAAGTTTTTCTGATTGAAATTTTTGCATGCATCTTATCTGTTGTTATTCAAAACTAACACTGTATATTCAAGGACATTGTATGCCAAATAGTGATTTGTTTACAGGAGAACAATAAGTATGGAGTGGAAACTCTATTCGTAGCATGACCACAATATTGCAACTAACAGAAGAGGCTCGGGCAACTTGCGCACGCGAACAATTGTTCAGACATGATGTGCTTGCCTAGATTCTACCTTTTGCATCACTTTTAGTATCCGCTTAGCCTACATCATCTTCAACAAATGTCAGTCCATACATGTCATTCTACATTTTCTTTTTCAGAGGTAAAACTTGAGGTAAAATAGCGTAATTTTCTGATTTATTACAAATTTAGGAAAATTTAATGAAAATCCATTGAGCATATTTATCATCATTCATTCCGCATCTTTACCACTTTGCATTTTTCAGAGACATCATATTTCAGTTTGGGGGAGTGTTACTTTCATTCATTTCTTTCTTATGACTCTGTCATTAATATTTTTTATCATCCATTGATATTCTTATCCATTCTCAACACCTCCCTTATTCCATGTTGTTTTACACCAAGCATAAGTTTCAATAGATAGTAGCGACTACCTCAATTGCTTTTCTAGCATCACATGAGGGCATGCTAATTCTTTAGTTTGGGGGAGGAATTGTTACACATGAAGAATGTTTTCTACTTTTTTTCTCATTTAAGGCATAAAATTTCATTTTTATACAGTGCAGAAATTGATTTCCATATATTTTTAAAACTATGAACTCAATTCTTGTGATTTCTGGAAAAGACGGACGTATCATTAAAATACACAAACCCAAATAATTTCAAGTTAAATTACTTCATAAAATTTCAGAAATCATGCACTATCACCTACAGCCATTTTGTTTATATCTCATGATTCGTGCATCAAAATGATCTGATTTTTGGATCATAGAAGCATTAATATATTATTAATCTACATGCAAAATTTCAGCAAAATCTAGTTTGTAGTTTTTGAGAAAATGGTTAGTGAAGTTCGTTGTTACATATATCATTATTTTGCTGCAACTTCATATACATATAGTTGAACATCAATGTAAAAATTGTTACACCTTTATCAACATTGCTAAATTGAATATTCATTATTTGATGAAGAATTCAATTGTTCCATCCATTTCATGAGTTGGGATGAACAATTATTTATTGTTTGGTTAACACAAAGTCTTTGGGCTGCATGAGGACATGCACTATATTCAATTTTGAGTTGCATGAGGACATGCAATATATTCAGTTTGGGGGTATCATGGGTCGTTAATATGTCATTATTATTATCACTTTTTAAAACCTGTTTCATCAATTTCTACTCTTCTTTATCATGTCATTTATCATGGTTTATCATATAATTCCATTTTATAATTATTTATTGATCCGGATTTAAACAGGAACGCAATAGATTACAGAGATAACCATAAATACAGAGATGCGATAACCAAAAAACAAAGAGATGCAGTGGAAATAATACTTCATTTCATTAATGTAAAATACTGAAATATGCTTACAACCAGAATTGGAAATAAACCAGCTAGGGCGATGGTAGCTTATCTCTGAGAAGAGATGTGCGGCTACATGCCTCTAAACTGTTCCGAACTATGTTACAATGAGGCTCGAAGGCCTATTTATTGTTGAGAAACAATGGAAAACCCTTCACATTCCAAAACCTACCCCTAGAAGATGAAACGCCAAATTGTGGGCCCCGTTTTGGGTAAATTGGTACATCAATTTCCCGGGGTCGTAACTTTGGCATACGATCTCCGTTTGACGCGTATGATAGCTCGTTAGAAAGATCTATCCGAGAACTACCACTTTGGGAAGGGCAACATAGGTCCATGGACCCATGTTGCCCCCAGATTTCCCAAAAAACGTCGTTTAGGGCCTCAAAACGGCTCCGGAAGTTCAGGACCCGAAAAAACTGCTAAAAATAGTAAATTGTGCTACAATTACGGAAACTCAAAAACTGAAAGAGACAGTTGTGGGGGTCCAAATGGGATAGGTGGGTGGCCACCAACATCCACCTGGATCATGACAGGCACAGATTGCATCCAAGATGTAAGTAGGCATGTATATTTCTCCTTGCTAACCTTTGGGAAGTTGTCAAGCTCTTGTTACCTATTCCTTCAACCAATGAGCCAACATGTCAGACCAGTTGCATGCTTTGCCTTCATTGGCCAGTTGGTCCAATGCAATCACCCAATTCTGTGGCTAGGTTTCCATGCTCTCTTGGCCATACAAGAAACTTGCAAAGATGACCAAGTTTTGATACGCCTTCCGCAATATCTTTTTCTTGTAAACCTGGTTAGGTGTCATCTTGAATTTGGCTAGCTCTTTCACCCAGTTCTTCAAGATATCTCTCGAGTTGTCATTGTTGTTGGGTATGTTGAAGGGTGTCTCCATGGTGATCATTGGATTCGACATATGGTACATCTAATAATAATCTTGTGCCTTGAAGGTAGAAATCTCCATCCCGCTAACACTACTCAATGTCATCGTCTGAGGATTAGTGTGCGAGATGACCCAATGTATCATGTCCACACATGGGAACACGAGATACCTACATGCAATTCGATACAAGCCGAACTTGTGAATGTTCACATAATCTTAGCGGTCTTCAAGGTCCTCCCCAAATTTGCCTACAAATGCATCATTGACCTCTTTCCATTCCATCTCGATGTCCTTGTCTACAATCAGCTTGGTGTCTTCATAGATCGGCAAACTTGTAAACACTCGCTCAACTGCTACTCCACTTGCACTTTCGTCAGTTTCCTTTAATCCTTCTCTCTTGGAGGCCATTGATCCTGAACTGCTGAGAGGCAAACGAACACCTGCTAGATCTGGAGACATGAAGACATCCATAGCAAGAAATCTGTCAGCTAAAACCAAAGCAAACTTGAGGAATGAAATGTAACATACCTGAGGATTGACTGGCAAGGATTGCGCAATTTTTCCTGGGAGGCTGGGAGACTAGCTGTCAGAACTGCGCAAAAGGTAGTCTGGACTACTAGGAGGCTACTTGAATGCTGGAATTGTATAATGCACAATCCAGACTGGCCTGCTAGCTGTTGGAATTGCGGAATGTGCAATTTCAGTTGGAAAGGGTTGCAGACCCAATGACTGCATTGCGCAATTTTCTGGGCCAACAGTCACTGCCTCTCATAATTGTGCAATGCAAGACTGGATGACAGTCACTGGGCAGAAATGCGCATTTTCTGGGAGGAAGGCAGAGCCTTCCCTCTTAGGATTGCGCAATGTTTTCTTGGTGAGGCAAATTCTGGGCCAAGGTTGCCCACACCCGTCGACGGGAAACTGAAAGCAAATGGGGATGTGAATGCATGGTGATACTAAGTGTAAGCAGGAGTGAATGATCGTGCATGCAAATAGTGAATGCAAGATTCATAAAATGGAACAACATGCATGTGTGTGAAGCGAGTCGTCGAATCGTAGACTATTTGTGCAAAAAAGTGTCATGCATGCGACAACAGTGAGATGCTAACGAAAACTGAAATGGTGCTAGTACATGCTAATATGTGTGAAAACGATAGCAAGTGTTCATAGAAATCAAGAAGACAACACTCACACAAGCCAAACACAAAAATCGACAAAAATGCTACAAAAGACAAGTTAAGCAGACTTACCAAAAAAAAGATGAGCTGGATGTGTCGAAGACTCCTGGATGTGTTGTGGGATGTCAGAGCTCCAAGTTTGATGTGAATAAGTGATCTCTAAAGTGTCAAATAAATAAGTTTGATTCTCATGACACGCATGGCCCAAATATAGGAAAAAGTGACACTTGGAGGAAAGATTCTAAAACGATCTTTGCATGTAACCTCCAACTGCTAAAAATAGCTCCCTAAAATCTAAGGATTCTTGCATGTTAGTTTTTTCTATTTCGGGAAAAATTAGCCCATGCATGCAAGTCAATTTTTTTCGGTCCCGGGTGGAATTGGTTAACTCGATGGCACATGCAGCAGCTTACTTTCCTAAGGGATAAATTTGTGCATTTCTGGGAGGGGGTTGGGTTGGATGTCCACAGGGATTGCGCAATTTCTCGGCTGAGCAGCTGAATGCTGCCTAGGATTGCTTAATTTCTGGGTTGAGCAATCCTGTTGGGTCGGATTGTGTAGTTTTTCCTGGGAAGGTTGACTGACAGGATTGCACAATTTCTGAGGCCACCAGGTTGCCAGTCAGGATTGCGCAATTTATGGAGGGAAGATTGACTCCCCTCTAGAATTGCGCAATTTCTTGAGGGAGCTGCTCAACCTGCAACTAGACCAATTCTGGAGAAACAGCCTGTGAGGGGAGTGAAATAAGCTATCATGCATATGATGAAAATCTGCTGGAAAACAACTAAAGTTCATGTACTTGATCGTGCAAGACATGCTTCTGAGGATGGTTGTTAGGGAGGCTCCAAAATGAAGCTAATTCAACATTTTGGAGGGTGGCTCTAACCGCTACAACACTTGGCTACACACTGGTAGAACTACAACTCTCTGAATGGACCTTGTTTGTGAAAAGAAAGTCTAAAACCTCCAGAAGTATTGTTCAGTTCTCTGTTCTTCTTGGTTTCCACACTTTCTTGATTGTAAGATGTAGCATCTGCCAAGCTCTTTATGAATTGAAACACATTCCAAGCCAAGCCAACATAGTTGTTTCAATTGGGGATGAGGGATATATTGGTGCACAAGTGGTATAGTAATCAGAGTCTTAGTTTCACCTATGGTGTTGCTCTGCTGCCAGTAGGCCTGGAAAGTATCCTGACTGAGTCACGCAGGAACACAAGCATGGCTCTGGTGCCAGCGAGCCTGGTCAGTACTCCGACAAAGTTACTTACATCACCTCTCTACACAGGAATCCTTTCTCTTCTTTCGCCTTATTCATTTTTCATTTTGAAATTTTTTACTTTTCATTTTTTTCATTTTCAATTTTCATAACTTTGCAGCACTTATTCATTTCAGAGGTGGAAGAGGGATCCTGACTTATTGAGAGAAGAAGAGGTTTTTCCTTCGAAGAAGTAGCTTATATATACCTCTGACGTGCTTGTTAAGTTTTTCCCCCTCACCTTACTCTACTTGACTTAGATGCCAAGGGTTAACCCAAAAACAACCGACTAGAGTAGGTGACACTAGTTAGCGCACAAGCATTGTGTTTTCACCAAGGTTCACTTCGAACAGTACATATTTTCCATCGACGTATCAGGGACTAAAGATAAAAAAGTTCTTCATACAGAGGCAGGACGACAGATAACCAAGTATTGATAACAGCACAAGTCCTCTTGTACTTTACCCAGCTTGTTTCAAGAGTCATAGATGGTTTCATGTGAAACTAGCCTACGAATGTAACAAGAAAACACACAATAAAACAAAGCGAAAGCAGAAGTAAAAGCGAAAGCAGAAGTAAATGCGAAAGCAAAGAGGAAAGCAAACAAGAAATCACACAAACAAACATGTGAGGTAATTAAGAAAACAAGCATGCAAGCAACCAAAAGAAAACATTGCTCTTACTCCTAAGCTAACGGTGCATAGGCCTAATCACAAGTGATACTTCCAATGCAGCCACCGATGCATTGGTTAACCAATGTTGGTGAAGGAATGGTTTGCAAGTAACACAACTGTGTGAACCAGCAAACATGAAAAATATAACAATGAAGACAAACACACTCCAAGTTTAAAAGTGCCCATAGAACATAAGTGAGTGCAAGTACATGACATGCAATCCATGGACTTTTCACAGTTTTGTGCGACACCACGTGTAGCTGCGGAGCATATGCATACTCTAGAATGTGACATGCAAGCAAACAAAAGAAACAAAGACAACTTGCATCGTGTACGTGTGCTTATTATGTAATATTCCTCCAATACATAAGCAATGGGATCTTTTAGTTCGAGTGGAGGAAGTACGATATGTGTGTGAGATTGATCTTCAATGCATACATATGAGTGATGAGGAGAATTGGGTGTTTCAAAAATTTCCTAATCAGAAGTGAAACCACCCTCAGGACAGCAAGGGCCTGACATAACCATCAACTCAGCCTAAAGTGCCTCGAAAGTCTGGGGGTTTTTGACTTCGTCAACAAATAGATCATCATAAATAGGTGGCTTCAAAAAATCCTCTGCGATAGAACCATCATCGTGATCGAATACGGGAGTAAATAGATCACGACAGCTACGATCAGCAAAATCAATGATTTCATCGACATCCTCATGATTTGATGAATCAAACAAAGGGGTAGATGAGAAGCGAATAAATTCACCCTCTGTGTTTCCAGAAAAAGCAAATGAAAAGTCAAGTGGATTTTCAATGAATAATCTACCCTCTTCATTGTCAGATGATGGACTGACATCTGGTGTGTCCTGCGAATGATCAACAATGGGTGCATCTGTAGATGGAGATACACATGAAAAATCATGGATGGAAAGTTCACCAAAGATGTTAGGGAAGAACAGAGGAGGCTCGGGCAAAAGGGAGTCATCCTTCGCCGAGTGTTGATGCTCAAGATCCAAGTCATACTCTTCATGAATGACAACACATGTTGGTTGTGCAACACCAACTACGTCGATGGCTTGATCTTTGTTCACAACAAGTGTAGAGTCTAGAATGGAAGAACACAAGACAATATCATTTGGAGGATCATCCGAGTACGAAGACGGAGGTTGAGGTACAAAATGCATGTGACAACCCAATGGACTCACAACCAAATCTGCGTGAAAATTAAGTGAAGTGATGTTGGGAGGATGTGACAGTTGAACAAATGTGTGTGCCTGTTCTCCCACATCTCTCTGCAGTGGTGGAGTTGTTTGATGAGGGGACAACAGACAGTCACTAGTGACAGTAACCATATATGTCTGTGATTTCGCAGCTCCATCAATGAAGTATGTTGAGCGAGGCTTGCGCTCAAACTTCTTCTTGGGATGGACTGATTTGTTAAGATAGTACTCAAACCTATCCCAAAGATAAGAAAATTTCATCTGGCTTTTTGGAGCTTCAAAGTGCAAAACACAGAAGTGTTGCCAAAAATCCATAGGCGATTCATGCGGGGCCTTTCGTTGTTGTAACATTTTTTGGTCAAGAGGTTCTGGATCGAAATGATGGAAAGTAGATTCAATGAGATCATAGTACTACTCAAATGAGTGCACGTTATCAACCGGTAGGCTACAACACCACCATTGTGGGGATTCGCAAAGTGTGTATGCAAGCGACAGGTTGGCCTCTTCGTCAGAACATCCATCTTCCTCGTCAAGCATGGCAAGGAAGTCTTGTAAGAACACAGGTCAGACCACTTTTCCTTCACCATCATACGTGAATTCAAACAAGAGATCAAAAAAATCCCTCATCATGTTAAGAGGTTCGACATGCGAAATAAATCATGGAGGGGTGAGTATAACAGAATCCATGATAGATGTGAAAAGGTTCAAAACAAGATGAGAGGACACAACTTGTCATCTGGCCCTCCTTCTAGCACCAAAAATGTTGATGGTGTTGGACCCGCCAACATGTCAGGGGATCTCCCTCGTAAGAATTCCCAACTAGACCTCGGATCATTTGGTGTAGGAGTCCCTGCAGTGGGTCGTACAGTATCGCCTCGACCGCGGTTTTGCACAGAGGCAAGTAAGATGTCCCTGTTGGTAGCAAGGGTGTGACATATGTAGCAAGTCAAGAAAGGTGCATGAGTGGTTCTAACACACGAAGGGTGAGGTGAGTGTGCCCCTTGGAAACCTGTGAAAGCATGAAGTTAAGAAGGGAACACACAAACAAAGATGCATCACAAGATGGAAGGAAAGTAAGCTAGCAATCCAAAGTGATGGTTAAACCAACAGCATGTACAAAAAATAGCTACACATGCATGCGTAAGCAAACAAATACATATATCATTTAGAGTAAACAAGATAGCTGAAATACAATACGACATATGCATGAAACATGTTGGTTCTATTATATTAAAGTGTAAGTTCTAGTCATACAATACAACCATGACCAACCACTAGTTCCGATAGTAGAATGTTATAGTCATTGTTGCCTGCTCCTCCAAAGAGATATACTAGCTCTGCACAATGTAGAAGATAAGGCTCATTACAATACTCTCCAAGCTTTCTCTAAGATACTCCTATCGAAAGCTTTCCTAACCAAAATCCTCTATAATGAGTTATGAGGGACTATATATAGCAAATGGTGGGGTGGCCCTTGACATTCCCTTTGTGATAGTTCATCTACCCTCATGACAATTCATCTACTCTATCATTGTTACATCCAACTATCAACAATTGAACTTCCACTTGACAAGAAATTACATACAATCTGCACATGTACCCATGTGAGACAAAATAGGCTTGACCAAGCCATGCAAGACATCACTATGACTCAGACAATTGTGGGAAGACCAACTCTTCAACATCCTCACAGTGGTCAACAGTAGCGAACTGATGCCAAGTTTGGTAGTCTGCAATGGTGTCTGCGTACTCTAAGATGACATATTTTTGGAAATGAAATCTTGTCTCCATAGCATCTAGGTACATTGCTCAAGCTCCTCTTTCTAACTTGTCTAATAACATGTGCATCATTGCCTTGAGTGTGGCTGGACAAGCGACATACTGATGCATGGTGTCTGCACTGATCACCAAGTCTAGGCTGGTGGTTGTGCACATCAACTCGTCAAAGTATGAGTTAAGCTCCAGTTGGATCTATGCCTGTCTTTGCCTGGGTGAGTGTCCCAATAGATGGGATCGCATGTGTGCACACATCAACATCCATGCTCCTAAATAATCATGCATGGGAAGCCTGCAAACTAGTGATGAGCTGCGAGAGATATTCATAGTTCCAGATCTGACTCTGGATGCATGCCTTCATCTCAACCGCTCTGGGCTTCATCATCTTGGGCAAGTTTAATGGGGCTCCCTTTTATCTCATTTTCCATGTTTGCATGTAATCAATAGCAGATGTATGTTCGAAAAGATACGTGCTCTCCTAGCACATCGCTATTGTCAATTTTTGAGATGGGAAACTACCTTATGCACAGTACCAAACTTAGAATACAAAGCCCGCATGACTGTGTCAAGGGGCAATACTTCATCCAATATTTCCTTCTTCTACTCGGGTGGATGTTGTAACCAACTCTCCTCCCTGCTTGGCCGTCTATAACTCCTTAGCCATTCACTCGTTCTCATCTATCAAGAAGTGAACACTCAAGCTAATGGCTTCAACATATGCTCTGGTAGTGTCAGCCAATGTTGTTGGATGCTTGCGCATGTCATACATGGAGTCAACACTTGGTGAGATTGCACAACTCTATGTTGGGACTCATCGAATGAGATGTTGTGCATCTCTCCCTCCGGATTGTCTCCAAGGATTTCAATGTCTCCTTGGTCGCTTAGGACTTCCTCTGATTCTGGATCTGCTGAAGCTAGTGGGTCCACCTCTTGGTGGTGAGGCATGAGGTCAATGTCTTGGTCTAACTCTTATTGCTCCATGTTTGTATCCATCTACTTAAGTTCTTGTTCAATCTCTTGAGCGAAGTCCTACTCCTTCGACTACTCACCCTACCTTCTTGGTACTAGTTGTTCGAATGAGTCAACTACCTGTATGGGTGCAGTTTCATCTGTCTATACATGTTGTGCCCCCTACGATACCTATTCTTGTTGTACTTTCTTCTCCTATCTGTGAATCTCCTATTCCTTCCGAAGTTTCTCCTTCAACTCATACAACTCCTTCTCTGTTTCCTCCATTCTCTGTTTTTCTCTCTGCCTTTGTGTGTTCCTCCTATCACGATGTTGCCTCTTCGCCTCTACTGCCAAAGCTACTTTCTGCACAAGTGGTTATGCTCAAAACCTATAGCTTTGTTTTTCCCCCGTGTTATCAAAAATCTTCCTCTTGCCTTTGTTGCGCACTAGTATGTTTACCTCTGTTGTTCTTGATGTTGGTGCTCTCTTGGATGCTACTTCATGTTGCTTCACAAACTATTCCATAACGATGTTGACTGGTTCATTGGGCTTGGAGAAGTTGTGACAATATCTCCATGGATCCTCCTCTACTCAATGACACGCCCCATGGATCTACTGAAACTGTACTCTTGTGCAGTGATCTTTTACAAAACAATGCGGATCATACAAATTGTAGTTTCGGGTATCGAAATGATATTTATTGATCTCCTCTGCTTCGACATCCACATGCTTGAAATTTTTTATCTCATATAACCCGATCCATAATGGAAGAATGGGCCAAGGTTCCTTTTTCTTCCGGTGCAGCCTAGCTAAAAGTCTTACCAAGATGTGGTATGCTACTTCCTGCATGACGAGCTTGTCCAAGGAAAACTTCGGTAAAACATGCAGAGGCTTCTCCATGTTGTACATCCATATGAAGGTGTCAGACGGTGAGGCATACCAATTTGCTATGTCGATCAGTAACTCCATTGCTACCTTCGGCATGCAAGGTGGATCCTGCTCAAATATCATCTTGTACACTAGGGTGACAAAATGATCTGACAGTTGTGTGATAACTAATCTGAAGCTGCATTTGGAAAACATTTTACAATAAGTGTTCACAGAGGTCTCTGTCGATGTCCATCCCCACTTCAAGCCCATGAACTGCTGATGGGCACAGATTGCATCCAAGATGTAAGTGGACATGTAGATTTCTACTTGCTGACCTTTGGGCAGCTGTCGAGCTCTTGTTACCTATTCCTTTAGCCGTTGAGCCAACATGTTAGACCAATTGCATGCTTTTCCTTCACTGGCCATTTGGGCCAACACGATCACCCACCTTTGCGGGAAGGTTTCCGTGCTCTCTTGGTCATGTAAGAGACATATAAAGATGACCAAGTATTGATACGCCTTCCGCAATATCTTTTTCTTGTAAACTTGGTTGGGTGTCATCCTAAATTTAGCCAGTTATTTCACCCATCTCTTCAAGATATCTCTAGAGTTGGCATTGCTGTTGGGTATGTTGAAGGGTGTCTCCATGGTGATCACTGGATTCAACATATGGTACATTTGATCATAATCATGTGCCCTGAATGTAGCAATCTCCATCTCGCTAACACTACTCAATGTCATCATCTCAGGATCAATATGCAAGATGATCCAATGCATCATGTTCATGAATGGGAACACAGGATACCTACATGCAATCTAGTACAATTTGGACTTGTGAATGTTCACATAGACTTAGAAGTCTTTGAGGTATTCCCCAAATGTGCCTACAAATGCATCATTGACCTCTTGCCATCTCAGCTTGATGTCCTTGTCTACAATCATCTTGGTGTCTTCATAGATTGGAAAACTTGTAGACACTTGCTCAAATGTTGCTCTAGTTGCACTTTCGTCAGTGTCCTTTGATCCTAAATTGTTGAGAGGCAGAGGAACACCTGTTAGATATGGATACATGGCGACATGCATGACAAGAAATTTGTTAGCTAAAACCAAATAAAACTTGAGGAACGACATGCAACATACCTGGGGATTAACTAGGAAGGCTTGCATAATTTTTCTTGGGAGGATGGGAGACTGGTTGTTGGAACTATGCAAAAGGTAGGCCAAACTGCTGGGAGGTTGGTTGACTACTGGAATTGTGCCATGCGCAATATAGGCTAGCCTACTAGCTGCTGGAACTATGCAATGTGCAATTTCAACTGGCAAGGGTTGCAGGCTCAGTGACTGCATTATGCAATTTTCTGGGCCATCAGCCACTGCCTCTCAGAATTGCGCAATGCAAGATTGGAGGATAGCCATTAGGCAGAAATGCACATTTTCTGGGAGGAAGGCAGAGCCATCCCTCTTAGGATTGCGCAATGTTGTCTTTGTGAGGCAGATTACGCTAAGGTTGCCCAGACCCGTCGATGGGCAACTGAAAGCAAATGGGGATGTGAATGCATGGAGATACTGAGTGTAAGTAGGAGTGAATGATTGTGCATGAAAATAGTGAATGAAAAATTCAAAAAATGGAACAACATGCATGTGTGTGAAGCAAGTCGTCGAATCGATGACCGTTCATGCAAAACAGTGTCATGCATGTGACGGAAGTGAGATGCTAACGAAAACTGAAACAGTGCTAGTACAAGCTACTATGTGTGCAAATGAAAACAAGCATTCATAGAAATCAAGCAGACAACACTCGCACAAGCCAAAACAAAAAAAGTGACAGAAATGTTGCAAAAGACAAGTTAAGTAGACTTACCCGGAAATAGTTGAGTCGGATGTGTCAAAGACTCCTGGATGTGGTGTAGGATGCCAGAGCTCCAAGATTGATGTGAAGAAGTGAGCTCTAAAGAGTCGAATAAATACGTTTGATGCTCATAACGTGCATGCCACAAATCTAGGAAAAAGCGACACTTGGAGGAAAGATTCTAAAACAATCTTTGCATGTAACCTCTAGCTGCTAAAAATAGCTCTCTAAAATCTAGGGATGTTTTTTACATGTTTCTTTTTTATATTTCGGGAAAAAGAATCCCATGCATGCAAGTCAAGTTTTCTCAGTCCTGGCTGGAACCGGTCAACCCAATGGCACATGCAATAGCCTGCTTTCCTGAGGGAGAAATTTGCACATTTCTGGGAGGGAGGTAGGCTGGCTGCCCAGAGGTATTGTGCAATTTCTGGGCTGAGCAGTCTTGCTGGGTCAGATTGCACAGTTTTTCCTGGGAAGGTTGACTGACAGGATTGCGCAGTTTCTGAGGCCAGCAGGCTTCCAGTTAGGATTGCGCAATTTCTAGAGGGAAGACTGATTCCCCTCCAGAATTGCGCAATTTCTTGAGGGACTTACTTAGCCTACAGCTAGACCAAGTCTGGAGAAACAACCTGTGAGGAGAGTGAAATAAGAAATCATGCACAGGATGACAATCTACAAGAAAACCATTGAAGCTTATGTACTTGATAGTGCATGACATGTTGTTGAGGATGGTTGGTATGGAGGCTCCAAAACGAAGCTAAGGCAAAAGTTTGGAGGGTGGTTGCAGCCGCTACAACACTTCACCAAGTAATTGTAAATGCAGACATACCTGGCTCAGGGAGATTGCTTCATACTATTAGAAAAATATTATATATGATAGAGAAATGCAAGACATATAATATGCAGAAAAACACAAACACATAAAACCAAAGAGACACAAATATACGTGGTTCATCCAGTTTGGGCTACGTCCACCCCAAACAGGCAGTCTTTCCTTTCAATTATCCAACAAAATGAAGAGACACAACCTACAACAGATCCGTTTTAATATCCTCTGTTTTCTCTCACTGTCTCACCTCTTTGTTTCTCGCTCTAAGAATACACACATATTTCATAGCCTCAATACAATACCCTCATAAAAAGAGAGGGGTTTCCTTCTAGGGAAAAAAACCCTAAACTAAACATAAGTTCTACTGTGAGATCATCTGCCTAATGAACGGCCCAGATTGACTAGAAATTACTATACTTTTACAAGGCAATTTTACATTTGTTTTTAGCTTAGGGGGTGCTACCCCCAAAACCCCCGTCGAGGGACCGCTGGCCCCAGACCCCCCAACCGGGGGGAATTAGCCCCTCCGGATCCCCGCGGGGGGGACAAGTACCCCCCTCGTCGTGTGGAGGGATGTACAATCTTCTTGGATTATACATCTGAATGAAACAAAGACCTCTAAATAACCATGCTCCACACCCAACACATACAATGCTTTCTGCAAACATAACACTTTACCAAACCAATATGTTCAGCCTTACATAAATCAATATTATGCAATCAAATCAGCTAATCTAGTTTATCAAAGTTTAGATGCTTGACCAGAACTAATATTAAAACATCAATATCATTGTATCAAATTCTTTAGACCAAGTGACAGGTAGGGATCTCATCTAAATATCAAGTTATGACTTTATTTATTAGCATACTAAGTTGTCATTAGCCAAGCATCATCATAACTTCATCAAGTCATCCTCGTGACCATAATATAAGTCACTATGCCCATATAGCATTGTTATCAAATCAAATAATCAGTCGTCAAATCAAATCATTAGTGATCAAGTCAAATCCCAAACAGTGAGATCTATAGCCCAAAACGTATCTCAATCATCAAGTCAAAGTTTTGAATCATTATCAAGCATCATGTCAAAACTCCAAACACTACTTATCTATATCAATTGGCCAAATCTAATCAAACCCTTGCAACTATTACCAAATATTGTCATACACAAGCCTCAATGGTTAAATCATAATGACATATTGATATGCATATCCTGGTCACATGCAAACACAATTTTATTCAATGTAATCACATTATAGTAAGTCAAATATTCAAACTTCCCTGCTCATAGAACTTGTTGTTTTCTCCATGTTTGTAGGACTAACATCCTTCAGGTGATAGTCGCACCCATAGGCCTTCCTTCGTGCAAATGGGAGGCTACAATCACACCCTTAAGCTTTCTTCCATGCGACTAAGTCTTAGAGTAAAGGAAAACTCTCTCTTCTCATATCAGAACTCGTTGCAGACCAACAATATCAGATACTTGTCTATTCATGTACGTAAATCATACTTCAACAATAAAGAATATACATATAATGCAAATGATAATAGGAGTAAGGGATCTTATTGAGAGAATCTCCCTCTAAATGGGAATCCACTTTAGTCATCTTCATTCAAGTCATCAACCTGTCTATAATATTGTCATGCATCAGTAGATCTATTAGATCATAATGTCATACTATGTCACTTATTCATCATGGTCATGTTAGCATCTTTTCATCAAGGGTTAATGTCAAATAGATAATAGGAATATACTTCAATAATAATTATCGCAACATTACTTCTTTTTCACGTAACTCAATCCATCAATTCAGGGCATTAATTTTCACCACATGCCATAATTACTAAGCTCATTAAAACTTAACCAAAGTCAACAAGAAGATCATGAATATCACTCTCATTGTTACACTTCTATCATCATCACACTCATTAATAATTGAATCAAGTTACCTTATATAAGAATCAATGAAGTAGCCTTCTATATGAAATCCATCATGTCTGTAATGAGAGATGTGTGCCAAATATCAAGTATATCAATATATCAAAAATCAATGTAGCCTTACCATGACTAGAATGTAAGATACTTGTCCAATACCAAGTGAAACATTTCATCATAAGTACCATGAATCAAACTTACTTTCATGATAAATTTGTAAAGGGGACATTCTCATCAAACCTTAGGGCTTTTCTTGCCATCAATATTGCAACTAAAACGTAACATTGAAACAATATACCATCCATACATTGTAGTATTGAAATACCTATGCACCTTCTTATTTTACACAGGCAGCTTGTAGCACTTTGTTACCTTTACTAGCTCCTCTCTTCCTGCATTAGCCATGACCCTCAAGAAGGATCCACTTATCATAGCTCATCAAGAGGTTTTAAGCATCCAAATACTCAAATATACATGCAAGAAGTATAGATAATAATCAAAACAATAATCAGATCTACAAGTCCAAACAAAAGTAAAGACATAAAGGGGCATCATAAATCAAGAAATACTTATCTTCAACAAGAGGTGATCATCTCTCGTGGTTGTTAATAGTCCACTTGTTTCTTTCAATATATATTCATCAATTTCATCATCAACCAAGCCTAATAGAAACTATCCCATATAGGGCTTCATCAAATCTGTAACATTGACCATGCTAGGGTTTCTAGATTTTGTATCCATAAACCAAGGTTTCTCTCAAACCCTAACCTCATAATATCCATCAAACCCTATTACACAAATTTCCTAAGGTTTCCTTCAAACCCTATAATTCTTTTAGGTCTCCCCCATCCTCTCTCGCTTCCATAAATGGTGTCATAAGAGGGGTGATCTTCAATTACTTTTCATCAGCCCAACTCTGACACAATTTTAATTTTTCTTAGGGCTATATTGTTCTTTGCTTTGATAATTGCATTTCTTCATTAACACATTAAATTCACCCCATAACATTATTCAGATTTACATTATTTAGCAACATATGAAACTATTTAGAAAGAACAATATAATCATCATCAATGCAACGGGACATAAAGGAACAATAGAAGAAAAGCATTCACACATAGAGACACTAGGATTGGTCGGAGACCAGGGAAAAGCCCACTATGGGGAAAACCCTTTCAAATTTTTCTTCTTATTAGATCGTCACTCAATGATTCTGTAAATGAGAGTAAAATAATCCATATCTTCAACCATAAACCTATCCAGTAATAATCAACTAAACAATATCTATAAAATGAACCCTATAATGCCTATACTCAAAAACCTTGTTTCAAAAGCCCGTAATGAACTGTCATTGTTTGTGACCAATGAGTGAAAACTTTGTACAACTAAAAAACCAACATTTAGGTCTCGGTCGCATGGAGGAGGAGTCATGTGTGCGACTAGAAAGGTCATGTCACTCCCTTGAGCCCATAAGCCAATGATTGTGGTCGAATTTAGCCTTTGGAGAGCCTGCGACTGTGATTCTAAAAGCCTAGACAACAGTCCCATGGAGGACGAGTTGTGTGTGTGACTGAGATGCTTTGTTCGCATAAATGATCCAGTTAGAGAGTGATTATGGTCGATTTCTTCATATTTCGTGCCTACAACTAAGGCCAAAAACCCTAAAATATAGATGTGTGCTTCAAAACCTACAATTTTAACTTCGAGCGAACCCATTCCTCCACGGATGTGCCTCAAACCTGTGCAAGCCAAAACCAAGAAAGAGAATAGAAGAATGTCTCATGATGATGTGCAAATGAGGTAGAGGTCACTTGTATTATAGCCTTCCAAGGGTGTCCACTTTTCTTTAGGGTCAACCTTGTCCAAATGTACATATGTGGGCTTTTTTTCATAAGTACACTTTCCCCTTGTCCAAATTTGATAATATTTAGGTCGATTTTGGTCCTCTTGAAAAGAGGAATTCAATTTAATCATAATCTCCATTAAATAAGCTGTCTAAAGTGGAATTTAACCATAGTTTCCTATTTTAACAGAAAGATCACATCTCTAGATATTATAAACTTCTTATTCACTTCATCATAGAGATAGTAAGCTTTGGAGGTATTTGAGTACCGTAGAATATATATTTGTGACTCCTTGCACCGATTTTGTTTTTGTTTTCTTTAGATATTAAGGCATAATAGGTGGAACCAAAAACTCTGATATGCCTCACCAAAGGAATGTGGCCATACCTCATTTCATAGGGAATCTTATTTTTTTAAGCATGGGATGGACACCTATTCTTTATATACACATCACATAGAACTGCATCAACCCAAAACGTCAACTTAACATTCTTGAAAAACATCATTGAACGTACCATATTTGAGATTTTCATGTTCATTCTTTCAGCTACTCCATTCTGATGGGGATTATAAGGCAAGTTGTTTGATGGTTGATCTCATGTTGGCAAAGATAGATTTCAAATTCATTTGAAGTATATTCTTTTCCATTATTAGTAAATAGAGACAATATGAGATTGTGCATGATTTTCAATCCATGCATGAAAGTTCTTGAATGTTTCAAAAGCTTCAGATTTGTTCTTCAATAAACAAACCCAACACATTTTGGTGTAGTCATCAATAAATGTCATCACATATTTATTATCATTTGCAGAAGGAACAGGCATTGGGCCACATAAATCAGAATGAATTATTTCAAGTTTTCTATGTGCTCTAGAATGAGAATCATGAAAATACTATTTGTTGTGCTTTCGTAAGATACAAGCATCGCATTGCTTAAGTTTCCTAGGAATAGTTGGAAAACCAGTAACACCATTTTTCTTCAACCAACGAAGGTTGTCATAGTTCAAGTGCTCAATTCTATCATGCCATAAAAGGCTTGATGGAAGTGTACCTTCATCAAAGTGAGAACTGTATGAAAATTTATGTGCATGAACAGAGGTTCCTTTCAGCTTTAGAAGTCTTTCTTCTTCTATCCCAGTCATGACAAGTGAGTGATCTGATACATTTTTTACCTCAAACTTGCCATCAAATATGTGAATGGAGTGTCCTTGTTGGTAGATGTGGACCAAAGACAACAAGTTTATCCTCAAACCTGAGATGTATAGAACATCATGTAAAAGAAAGTGTAGAAGACCAAGCAGTTTGATCCTGATGGTGCCAAGCCCTCATGGCTTGAGTTTTGACTTGACTGCAAAGTAGATTGCTCCATCAACATTATTAGTGAATTCTTCAAATAAATCTCTTCTTAAAGTCATATGGTGAGCTTCTCCTGAATCAAGCAACCAAGTATCTTTCCATGAAGCAAGTGAAGCATTAAATAAGTCTTCAATTACTCCAATGTTTCTATTCGACATTGAATAAGCATTGAATTTGACGCAATTCAACGCAGCATGTATGCCACAGCCTTCACACATGAACTTTGCATAGTTCAGCAAACATATATACCACATTTCAACTCAAAAAATACAATTTTCGGCAACGACCAATGCTGAGAGCAGGGAACACAATTTTGCACAATCTTCAAGTCCACGCTCACCACACAATTTGTCAATCTAACACACATATACACCAACATATAAAAAACCATTCATATGCACCTTTGTGATACCATATACAATCTTTAAAAATATTCGTGCCATCACCATCTCACATATACAACCAATGCCAAATAAACAATCGCACGACATTCCAAACGTGAGATATAGAAATTAACAATGTTTAACACAACACGACTCACAAATCACACTACATTCATTTTCATCAACGCTGCATACCATCCAATTTAACATAGGGTCCAACCTTCAACACAGCATGGTCTTCAACACAAGTTTTAGCCTTAAACACACCATTTTGACCTCTCCACACATTGAATAGGAAGAGATTTTTGATTCAAAAGGAATTTGAAACTAAATTTGAGCAGATAAAAAATAGAGAATTTAGTGGATAGAGTAGGGAATCTGGAAGTGGATAGGAGTTTCAATATAGAAAATTAAATTTAGGAGTTGGCTCTGAGACCATGTCAGGCCACAAGGGTAACTCCATGAATCAAATTGTACTTTGCATTAAGAGAGAACATGAATATATATAAGGAGAGGGAGACTATTGGGATTCATCTCTCAATGTCTCTTCATCTTCCAACTTCCTTTGTTTTGCTAAATACAATATTTACATAGATTTTCCTAATCCCAAAGATTAGGTGTCAACATATTGAAAATTTGTGGGGAATTTAGACATATATTAAAGATGGTCTTCTTGTATCTACAGGCCTGATATTAAGAATGGCCTTCTTGTATCTTAGCTGTTGAGATAAACAAATTTCTTTTAGATAATTAGGTATTAAACATGTTTTTGCAATACTAATTACTGTGTTTCATTATATAAAAAGTGTGGAATTACTAAATTCATTCTTATTTTCATGGATTGTATTTTCAAGGCACAATAGAAGGCATGAATAAATTCATTTTGTTAAAACTTCAAGTTTCTTTATTAGTGAATTCTCAATGCTTGAAAACTAAATATTTTGTAAGGATATCCTCTTTCTACTAGGGAATTGGTCATCATTTCAAGGCCTAAATTGTTGGGAATGGTCAAGTTAATAGCGTCCTAACTCAAACAATACTCATGATGACCTATTTATTTTCACGGAATGAACTATCATATGCATCTATTTATAGTACTAAAGTTTAAGATCTCTATTTATTTCCATGAGTCAAATGGATTTTTGTACTAGAAGGGTTCTTACAGGCCTTGGAATCTCTATTTTCCTATGGAATAAATTCAACAGATTTCTGCAAGTCCCACTAGCACAACTAGCAGAGGATGGGCCTCGTCAACAAGGTGACCCGGGATCAAACCTCATGGGGGGTGGTTGTGCCTTGTGCTAGGGGGAGGAGAAGTGCTAAAAAAATCAATTGAGATCAGGGTTGGTGTGTCCCAGGTCGATTGCAATCCTCGGGTGACTTTGACGGCTTAGATGCCCCTGGGTCATGACTCATCAAGCCACAGGTCAAGTGTGGAGGATCATAGACAACTTGACAAACAAAAAAAGGAAATTCGGCGAAATTCCATAAAATAATCTAAAAGGTCTCATGTAAATTTTTTGCATGAGAGGGCATAGTATTGTCTGCATTCCCCGCATCATGATATTCAAATGTGACCGGGGCAAAAAAGAAGGGATAAACAATTCCTTAAACTCTTAAGCAAGCAACACAACACAAATAACGACAAAACTTATTATGGAACTCCAGTGCGGGCGACCTTTTCTCATCTGGTTATAGATGCGTCGAGTTACAGATACTCTAAAATCCAACTCCGTCGAAAGTGTAGAGGTGTCGAGCATGTTAGACATTGAAACAAGGGATTTTAGAAATGAGAACGAGGGAAGTTGAAGCTGCAAGTTTTAATTCGAGTGACGGGTGGTAAGAAATTACATTGTATCATACTCGTCATGAGGCAAATGGAGCCTGCGACGGAGACAGAGAGGGATGGGGCCCATGGCAAGTCGACAAGGGTCAGCGATGACTAGAGGGCGCAAAAAACAAAGGACAAATCGTCGACACTTTAGACTACGTCTTTTTTTTTTAAGGCCATGGAAATTAAAAGACCGTTCCCAAGCGAAAAAAAATAAAAATAAAAGAATAAAAGAATAAAAGAATAAAATAAAAAGAAAAAGGAAAAGAAAAGAAAAAGAAAAAAAGAAAAAAAAAAAAAAAAAAAAAAAAAAAAAAAAAAGGAAAAAAAAAAGAAAAAAAAAAAAAAAAAAAAAAAGAAAAAGAAGTATTTTAATTTTAATTTTACTTTTCTTTTGCCATTTAAAAAATAATAATTCATTAAGATTATTTAGATAAATTTTAAATTTGATTAATTATTATTATAATTTTTTAATTAACGTGAACCAACCCTAAATTCATTTTAAAAAAAAACCATAGCTAAAAAGATCTCATATATTTTATTTTTAACCATTAAAATATGATTAAATGATAAACACCCATCTTGAACCATGTGAAGAAGGATT
>APFE031664534.1:26135-47205 GCA_000404065.3 Pinus taeda | reverse complement strand
AAGAGGGAGAGATATATAGATAGATAAATATATATGGAGAGAGAGAGAGTGTATGTGGGTTGATATAGAGAGATAAAGAAGGAGATAGAGATATACATATAGATGGAGGGGGAAAGAGGGGAGAAGAGGGAGACAAATAAAGGGGGGAAGATATATATATACATAGAGAGAGAGAGAGATGTGTTTAGGGGGATGACATAGAGAGAAAAATAAGAAGATATGGAGGGAGGTATAGATATAGATGGTCGGGGGGGAGGGGGAAGAAGAGAAAGATATAGAAAGGGAGGGAGAGGTGGTGAGAGAGAGATTGGGGGGGGGAGGGGGGCGAAGGAGAGAGGGAGGGAGGTAAACACATAATGGAAGGTGGAGAGAGAGGGAAGAAGAAAGAGACACACAAAAACAAATACAAACATAGAAGTTAGATCTATAAAGTCAAGAATATTTTGTTTTTTTTACTAAAATAGATGTATTGATTTTAGTGTAGTTGTTGATTTCTAATCCTATTTGATCACTTGCACTAGATGCATTTATTCCAGTGTAGATGTTGATTTCTACTCCTATTTGATTTCTTGCACTAGATGCATTGGTTTCAATGTAGATATTTATTTCTAATTGTATTTGATCGATTGCACTAGATGTATTGATTTTAGTGTAGATGTCAATTTCTAATTCTATTTAATACCTTATACTAGATGCATTTATTTAAGTGTGGATGTTGATTTATACTCCTATTTGATTGCTTGAACTAGATGCATTGGTTTTAGTGTAGATATTGATTTATAATCCTATATGATCACTTTCACTAGATGCATTGATTTCAATGTAGATGTTGATTTCTAATCCTATTTAATACCTTACATGAGATGCATTGATTTCAGTGTAGATGTTGATTTCTACTCCTATTTTATTGCTTGCACTTAATGCATTGGTTTCGGTGTAGATATTGATTTCTAATCCTATTTGATTGCTTGCATTAAATGCATTGATTTTAGTGTAGATGTTTGTTTCTAATCCTATTTGATTGTTTTCACCAGATGCATTGATTTATTGTAGATATTGATTTCTAATCCTATTTGATTGTTCGCACTAGATGCATTGATTTCAGTGTAGATGTTGATTTATGATTTGATGCAACTAGATGCATGATGTAAATTAATTTCAAAGTAATTAGATTAATAGTGTGCATTGATTTCAGTGTAAGCACATCTCTTCCCCTCCATCTATATCTCTATCTTCCATTGTGTCTCATTATTTATCTCTCTTTCTCAACCCCAAACATACACACACTCTCTCCATATTTATCTATCTCTCTCTCTCTCTCCCTCTATTTTCCACTCCCTCTCTCTCTCTTCACCTTCTCTCTCTCTCTAACACTTCTTTCTCTATATCTATATCTCTTCCTCCCTCCATGTATTTGCCTCTCTCTTCTTCCCTCTCTCCCCACCTCCATATATGTCTCTATCTCACCCCCAAAACATACAAACCATCCCTCAATGTATGCATATAAACATTATTCATGGCATGAATTTACTTCTTTGTTACACTAATTAAACCATAAATACAATACTCAAATTTTTATCCTAAATAAAAATTTCACTTACTTGAAATGTCTTCTTAAAACTGTAAACTATTTGTAATTGGCTACATTCTTATTATTCCCATTTTCCATCATTCAATATCGTTAATCACTTTGCATTCAAACATAGTAATAGAAAATAACTAATAGGTGTGACAATAAGAATAGTAGAAGAAAATAGTTTTAGATTGATTGCAATGAAGATTGTTTGTAATTCACTATATTCTTATTATTCACATTTTCTATTATTCAAAATTGTTACGTTGTCACTTTGCACTTAAAATTTTTATTTCATCATTTTTCATCATTCAAGTTACTAAGAGTCTCTCTCATCTCAACAAACTGACGTAGCTAGGCAAAGTTAAAATTAAATTGACCAAATTAATATTAAACATATTTAGCATATTTAAAATGATCAAAATAATTATATGTTCAACAGATTTTGTATGACTGCACATGACTGAAACCAGCCTAGATCCATCTTAACCCATGATCTATCAAGCGCAGAGAGAGAGATCAAATTTCTCATGGTGCAAACCTTTCCTCAAGTTTTCCACTCAAAAATGAAGTTTGCACCTCGAGAGATTTGATCCCTCTTAGTGCTAGATAGATCTGGGGCTAAGAGGGATCTAGGCTGCTTGTATTAGTAATGTTATTTCATGTTCTCAATAATGGTGTGGTTAATGCATGGTATCTAACGTTTTGACTTCTCAAAAAGTATCTTAATTGTTGTACTTAATGGGAATAATTACATTAGTAATGCTTGAATATAAAATTTGTCAAGCTCATGGTATATAATGTATAGTTTTATTTTGTTTCTCATAAAAGGTTGTCAATGATTTTGTTTGGGATGAAAAAATATTCTATTAAACTTAATAAAGTTTTATAATTTGTATGTTCTAATAAAGATTAAATGTGATGATGCACAAAATGGACATTGTCATTAAAACAAAACCTAAAATTGGAATTTCAATAGTGAGAATTCGCCAAATACCCAACCCTCTATTTTCCATATTGATCATGCCCCTTTCTTTGATTTTATGCATTTTTATTTCTCACTTTCTTTCATTTATTTTTTCTTGTTTCTCTCAACAATAACATTGATGTGATGATACTTTGTTTGTCAAATATTTTGAGAATGCCCATTGGATATTTTTCTCTATGCCTTAATCCAAGCCTAAGATGAATTAAATCTATTCTTTGTATCCTTAATTATCGAAACAAAATATTTGTGTGTGTTGAAAATAGCAACAAGAAATGATAAAAATAGAATCCAAAAATTCCAGTTTAATTTGTCCTTGAATTAAACTGTGAATTAAAATCGAATTTTATTTTCGTAGCAACTTGTAATAGTTAACTAGAGTGAGTTGACTTAGTTAACTTAGGAATTTCAAGTTGGAAGCCTTCATGAAGTCATGTATATGTTCTCCCTATATTATAGGGGTCCAAGATGAGTTAAGTATGAGTGATAATTAGTTAACTCAGTTTATTGAGTTAAGTCTAGTTAAATTAGTTCCAAACTGTTTGAGGAACTAATAGTGAGTTAACAGTCAGTTGATGCATTAGTGCACTCAATTAGTGCTACTTTAGTTAACTGAATATTCCCTCTTTAGAAACTCATGCATGTTGATTCTGAGAAAGACCCAGTTGAGACTAGAGTGCAGAGACAATGTACTATTTGTTTTAGATTTTTCTGAGTTGCACTGATAGTGCATGCATTCAGGAACTGATCCTTAAGGGATTGCACAATTTTTAGAGGCTTTATTTCCCTTTAAATACAAGCTATTCTCCATAGGAATTGTGCATTGGAATAGAGAGTTGGAGAGCTTGTGAATTGGTTAAGCTTTGGCCTTGAGCTTTCTTATGAGTTTGAGATCGAATTTGTTGAGTGCTGGGATTGTTTTAGAGAGAACAAGCATTGCAATTTCATCTTGATTTTCCGGATTAATACAATAAAGATAGTGGGGTTTTGAGCTATGGATTTCCCTGAATACTTATTGTGTTATGTGCCATTAATGTTCTTCCTCTTGTGGATTATTGTTTTGCTCGATAGTTATGTGCTTCTGTTGTAAAGAGTAGAAGTAGATTCTTGTCTCTTGCTTTAGTACATTGCATGAGCTTGTGAATCTACAAGATTTTCTACAATGTGTGGGTGGGATTCTTAAGCAAGCTATGGAGAAGGTAAGATAATTATTGTTATCATTATATTTGTGCATTAGGTATTATGCTCTACCATCTACTTTGGGACACATTTTTCGATGGCTAAATATGAAAGTCGATCCATAAATAATAATATAGTTGTCTCAATGAATACTTTCCTTTAATTTTATGTTTATATGGATCTTAGGAGGCTCCAAATTATAAATATCTTAGCCTATATAATAATTCATAAATGAAATATTCAAAGTAGATGTTCATGTTCCTAGAGGCCCATAAAACAAGGAGGCTCTCTCCTTGGATCTTGTATTTTGATCAATTTCTCATAGTTTTAACAAAAGACAAAGATTTATTACAATATCTTCTTTCCTAATGAGATATATAATGAATATATACCAAATGTGATTGGGATTTTAAGGAATAAGGACTCCCATGCTTAAACATGGTTGTGACATGCTCAAGATATAAATCCAATATGTAATGCTCATACATCATATAAATTCACAAAATAAACATCTCTTATATTAAGGTTCACATAAATATTTTAGTTTTACATTGTGTCTTCAGTTTTATATTATTTATTTAACATTTTGAAACTCTTATAAATAACAAATATTGCATGAAGAGTAATTCTTGCTGAATAATTTTGAATATAAAAATACTTAAATGTATGTTAATAATTTAAAGATATATACTATCCAATAAAACTATCAAAAAATAAATAATTTATTATATTAAAAAATAATACATATCTTTATTTTGAAAGTTAGAATACACTATACACAACATATGTTAGGGTTTTAGGATTTCTTCACTTATTCATGAACATTAATTCAATCCTAAGCTTGGTCATAAATATTGATTCAATCAAAATTATTATTATCTTATTTTAATTAATGTACATGACATAAACATATATATTGTATATTTAATTTAATTTGTTTGTATTACTAATAATTACTATAGTATATATATTCTATAAATTTGATAAGACGTGTAATTTTTTATTTACAAATATCCAACATGAAAATTATACTAGAAATTACAAATATCCAACATAAAAATTATATAGCAAAATTAGCGTGCAATTGTAGATCTATTGGAAGATAATGGCAATAAAAGCATCCCTTTGTAAAATGCAAAGGATAAAAGTAAGAATATTTATAGATTTCTCTTTACTACCTCCATATTGGAGCTTTTCATTTCAAAACAAATTTGGAAAACTTATATAAAAATATAAGCTTTGATGGATGAAGAAGAAGATATGATTTGATCTTTTATAATGTGTACAAGGTTGCACATAGGTTATATAAGGAACATCTCTATTGTTCATCTTATAGTTGGTTTGTAATATTTTCTTTTCTTGGTATGATTAAAGTGGATGGAATCTTCTCATGGTATTTATTGTGGTATTTCTCATGTTATGGATCTATGGTATTTGCCTTTGTTTTTTTTTGGAAAATAATAAAATAAGATTTCTAGAGAGTCCATCAAGCCTATAAAAAAGGATAGGAGCTAGGCATTTGGATCATCTCGAGTTTATCTATTTTATTGTGTTTTCTCAAGAACTTGGTGTGATTAGTTCCATTTTGATTGTGTTTTCTCCAAAACTTGGTGTGGTTAGTTCTAGTTTAATCCCGGTGATGAAAACCCTGTGGGTGTGATTTCTCTAATAAATTCATCCAAAGTCCATGATTTTGCTTTAGTCCTTTTCTTTCTCTTTTGATGAGAAGTCGTGCATACCATTGCAGGGCCCGATATTTTTGTATGAGCATGTACTAGTTTTCCTACCAACCTGAGGGTTTATTGTTAAATTAATCGATCATCTCCAAAAAGGCTAGTTCCGGTGATCCATTATAACCAATATAGCTAGTATTTATCAGTTGGTCAATTTCGGTGGTCTTCTCCACAACGACCCTACTTGGCCATTCCCTTTCTTCCAGAAGGGAAATTTGTTATTTTCTAGATCAAAACTGGTATTTTTCTATGCATTGAATTTATCCGATTGAGCTAACCCTTGGGGCTGAAACCTTCATCATTTATATAAAGGAGTGATTATTGTTTATATGACCTTGAAATTATTGCACCCTCTTAAATTACATGATACAATTATAACTTAATCTACTGATTTTTTTTTTAAACTGTGGTGACAGTCGTAGAGCGGGATCAAAGAGGGTCGATAAAGTCATATGTCCAGTAGGTACATAATTGTTGAGGTCGAAGTTGTAGACCAAGAGGCCATACATATCAGCACCAAGGAAAACATATCATCGCAAAAACCATGGAGCCATACAAGGCTCATGCATTTGAAAGGGGTATACGCAATCCCATGTGTAGTAGTCCATCCTATACTATGCAATTCAAGGTTTTAAATTAATGGGTCAAATCTGCTACACAAACATGGTGGAGTTACAAGGATTATGGGAGATATAAGGTTTAATTTCTTTTTTTGGGATATATAAGAAGAAGAAGAAGAAGAGAATATGAAAATAAGAAGGGGCTTTAATTTCTCAATTAGATGTTTGAAGAATCCATATTCCTCTACTTTGGTATGTGAGAAGATGGGTTGTCTTGAAGAGACCTTGGAAAAAACCCATAAACTTCTTGATGAACTAGTGAGAATATATGGTCCTTTACACAACAATGCTTCCTTAGACCAAAATGATGGGCAAATTAGTAGATTGTTCTCGAAAATAGTCCATGTCATTTTGCTTCCAAAGCACCCATGGGAAGTGAAGGAAGGATAGGAAAGAGGGGCTAAGCTCTTCGCACTTGGATATGAATTGCAACAAACAAAGTCAGACATAGACCTTCATAAGTTGGGGGAATTACACACATGTCTATCCAGGGTGGGGCAGCCAGAATGGAAGAAACTCAGTTGGGCTCTCTAGCCATCTACACTTGCATTAATACAATCCAAACTCTGGGAGCATCCTTGTGAAGAGGTCAGGCTTACAGTTGCTTCTTGTCTTAGTAGGATAATAAATTTAACATCGCCTTCGCTGGCTTACAATAATTATATCATGAGAGAGGTATTGCAGCTGATAGTAGAAGCCTTTTAAGGGTTGAACAACATCATGCTTCCTACCTTTCAAAAGCGGTGCAAAGTCTTAGAACTCATGGCAGAGTTTAGCTTTGAAACATTCATGTTGAATCTGGAATGTGGTGACTTAATCTTTCAGGTGTTCAAGAACTTTTACAACAACATTACACCATCTCATCTAGATCGTGTTAACATATTAAGTATGCAACATATTGAGTCCTTGTTCCTAGAAGGAGATGCTGACATATGCAAGATCCTAAGATCCAAACTATTGACCATATGGAGGAAGGAACTAATTGTATCAACAACTGCCTATGATCTAGTGGAAAAGTTTGTCATGCAAAATGTAAAATTTCTCAGAAGGGTGTTGACTAAGAAGGAGCTTAAAAGGATTGATGGAGGAAGCAAGAATAAAGGTAGTAAAACCTGCAACAAGAATCAACTAACGAGGAGAGGACTATGCTTTATCTGCAAGGGACCTTGGGCACTTGACCACTCATGTCCATGTGATAGGAAGGAGGTAAAAAGTACAAAACAAAAGGATATTCCTTCAGATCATGGGGAGTCTTCTATAGTTGGGCCTATTGATTTTTAGGATGGTGAGCAACAACATGATATTATTCAGGGAGACTTGCAAGATGACAATCATTCAGAAGTGCACGAGGAAATTTCACCTAATGGTATTGATGAGGTAGAATCCTATACAATTGAGTCCATGGGTCTCCAAGGGGATGTCCATAAAGAATATGAGCAGTCAAGTATAGATAATAGTCCACAAGTGCATCTATGTTTGACAACTGGAGAAGATGAACAACATATTGTCTTCACAGATGTGGGAGGCCAAGAAAACTTGAGTGAGGAGATAACATTAGTGAACTGATATGATGAGCATGATTATGAGGAGGAGCATGACATACATAATGTGTAGGATGAACCATTCCCAGAGAATCAGTCAAAGGCTCAAGTTGAAGCTATGGTCATGGGGCATCCAGTGCAAATGTTAGGTTCCTATACTACTAGTGTAGCCCCTTATTGTTATTAGTGAAACCCCCTTATCGTATTTTTGTTCTCATGTAGTCCCCATATTGTTATTATTGTGCCCCATAGAAGCTCACTATTGTTATTTTTTTGGCCTTACAATATTATTGTTATGTCGACTCTGATTATATTATGACCCCTTAGACTCCTATATATAAAAAGGAGGTCTTGTCATTTGTATCATCAAATAATTATTCATTTGTGTAATGTAAAGGAGGTTTTCCCCTCTAAGAGGCTAATTTTGATTTCATTGATATATTTCTTCTTCTATTTTGTGAGTTGGTTGCATAACATTTGGTATCAGAACTTTGGATTCTAGGGTTTTGCTGCTGCAAACAAATCATCGTGGAATTTTTGCTATAACTGTTTTTCTACGAAGCTTCAGAAGCTAAAATTAAAACCAGTGGAGCCGAAACCTTGGTGAACTTCGTGTACGAATTTTAGATCTTGGTTCGCTATATTTCAGATATATGATCCAAGGAAGTAAGGGTTTTTACAAGCTCCTGAATTTCATCTCAAACATGTGACCTTGGGAAATCATCATAAATTTCTCTCTAAGCATCAGATTCAAATTTAATAAAAAGTGACAGAAAGAGGACTAGATTTAGTTTGTTGGGTATTGTTTTGAGGGCCAAAGGTCAAAACAGTGACACGTGGCACTTCTTACAAGTTTTCTATATGGAAGTAGTCTATAATCAGGTCATCGTGGGAGATTGGGAATAATGCTTTCTTGGAGAATCCAATCTCGATCAGCCTTGTGGGGTTGAAAAGAAGACTCAGAGGGATACCAAAGGAAAAAAATTCAGACCTTGGAGATCAGAAATTATAGAGATACAACAAATTCAATATCGAGCTCCTACAAAGCGAAAAAAAAAAGATTTGAAGTGATTCAAAGGAAGCATAATTATCATTAATTGATGCCCCCAAGAAAGAAAATGGAAATGCCTAGTATGTAATCCATAAGCTCTACTATGACACCTGAAGAAGAGAAATAGATGCAACATGATATATCAAAATTGCGAGACCAAGTGCAACAAATCACTCTCGCAAAAAGTAACAAAAAATGAATTGGAAACCATGATGAATGTTAATATATATGGTATAAAAAGAGACATGGGAGTTTTGAATGATGGTTTAAAATCATACATGGAAGCAATGATGAATGTCAAGATAGAGGGGTTGAAGGAAGGTTTGGAAAAGTTGTTAGAAGAAAAGCATCCCAGTGGTGACAAGACAATCCATGAAAATCATAATGAAGTCAAAATGAGTATCAATTATCCTTTTAGAGAATCCAATGTGGGGTTTAAGAACCACTGCATACCAAAGATAGGTATGAGGAATTTTGATGGCAAAGATCTAGTAATTTGGATACTACAGATGGAGAAATAGTTTGATCTACGTTATGTGCAACCCTCATAAAAGGTACATAATGCATCTTTATATTTAGAACCCAATTAGTTTGTATGGTATAAATGTCTTTGTTCTCGTAAATCACTTGTCACCTAGTCAATTTTTATAAAGGAAATCATAGCAAGAATATACAAAGAGCAAAACGTTCTTTAGCCAACTGATAAATCTCAAACAAAAGGGTTCAATGGAAGAACAAATTAAAGACTTCGAAAAATTGAATATTAGGGTAATCAATATTCCAGAGGAGAATAGAATTGATGTCTTCATAGGGACTTTAAAAGATAACATTTAACATGAGGTTCCCCTTTGGAACTTGATTTATTGGAGAAGGCATTCAAGGTGGCAAGAAAAGTTGAAAGAAAAATTATGGCAACAAGGAAGTTTACCACTCACAACTATAAAGATGGAAGTGTTGATAATCCTACTCTTCAACAACTTACAAGGTTGACACCGCAAGAATTGGAGGAAAAAAGAGAAAAAGGGCTTGGTTACAATTGTGATAAAAAATACACTAAAGGTCATAAGTGTCATGAGAAGAAGCTATTCTACACAGATTGTGAAGAGGAGGAACAAAAGGAACAAAAAATATCAAAAGAGAAGGATATACACCAGAAACCAACCCCAGAGAAAGAAGGAATGAATCTGACCATATCTTGTAATGCATTGGGAAGAATTACCACTCAAACTCTCAAGGATAACCTCACTTTGGCGCAGAATCGAATGAAACAACAAGCAGATCAACATCGCAACGAAAGAAGTTTTGATGCAGGCGACTTGGTATTTTTACGGCTACAACCATACAAACAAATGTCCCTCAAGCACGCTAAGAAGGATAATATATGATCACCAAAGTACTATGGTCCTTACAAGGCGTTGCAAAAGATTGGTACTATGACATACAAATTGGAACTTTATTGATAGTAACAATACAATTATCCTTATTAAAACTCTAATGATATATATATATATATATATATATATATATTATATATATATATATATATATATAATTTTAAAATATTCTTTCTAACCCCCTAAAATTTCTATAATATTTATAAATAACTACTAATTTAAAATTAATTTATTTTAATATATATTTCGAATTATAAGTTAATAAAATATGTCCCTTTAACTTTTTAATAAAAATATAACTAACTATATTTTAACATCTCTTAATAATTAATTACACTATTATTTATATATTTAAGAATTTTTTAACTAATATTAATTAATTTATTTTAAAAATTATTTATTTGATGTTATTAGTTAGTAAATTATTCGTATAACCCCTAAAATTTCCATAATATTTATTAAATAACTACTTAATTAAACAAATTTTTTTATAATTTATTTATTTTAATTTCGAATTGATAGTTAATAAATATGTCCCTTTCAACTTTTAATAAATATATAACTAACTATATTTTAAACATCTCTTAATAATTAATTACATTATTTATACCCAATTTAAATTTATTAAAATTTTTTTTTTAACTAACTATTAATTTAATTTATTTTAAAAATGATTATTTTAAGTTATGTTTTATAATTATTCGTAGTCCGTTTAACCTTTATATAACTAACTATCCAATTTAATATTTCATATTACATTGGAATTATAAAAATAAAGGTATCTTGCCCTTAATCCTTTTCAAACTAACCGTTTCCCAGTCAAATTTAGCCGTTAGTCCATATAACCGTTGCTTGGTCAAGAAATATAGCCGTTGGAGGTGCTGCTCTAACTATTTAATAGGCAAAGCTAGATTTGTTCCTTCAACTTGTCCTGACGATGGACCACACTTGTTGGTTTGAAACGCGTCGACAAATGAAATTTCATGTGATTTACGCCGAAAAATTTCTCATAAAATTGATATTGGATCAAAGAAGCTCTTAATTCAGAATTGAAACTCTCTGCATCTTCCCGAGTGCCACCTTAGTTTTCCATGTTTCATGCTTTAAAAAGGTTATAGGTGACAAGCACCCAGTTCACATAATATTGTCGAAACTTGATGGGAAGGAAAAATTGTATTGGAACTTGAGTAGCCACAAAAAACAAGAATCCTGACAACTATGAAATCGATCAATTTCAAAAGTATCTCATCAGTGGAAGAACTTACCCGCCTGGAAATTCCAAATGGGAGGATTGAGAATTTTATACAGAAGCATCCAAACTACTCAAGCATTGAAGAAAACACTTTTTTTGAAGGAGAGGGGCATGTTAGGGTCCCTATACTACTAGTTGTACCCTTTATTTTTATTGTGGCACCCCCTTTTGTATTATGTGCCCATGTAGTCCCCATATTGTATTATTATTCCCCATAGAAGCCCACTATTGTTATTTTGTGCCCTTCCAATATTATTTGTTATGTCAGCTCTAATTATATTGTGATCCTTAGACTCTTATATATAGAAGGAGGTCTTGTCATTTGTATCATTGAAGAATTGTTCATTTGTATAATGTAAAGGAGGTTACCCCCTCGAAGAGGCTAATTTCAAAGTCGTTGATCTATTTCTTCTTTTATTTTGTGAGCTAGTTGCATAATAGTAAATAGGTACAAGGACATTCAGTTGGCCACCGGAATTACGAGTAGAGGAATTTTGGGGAAAGATCACACATTTCAAGACAGATATTACGATGTTGAAGCAGAGAGTCTAGACAACTCAAGACACTATCTTACAAGAGAACATAAAAATTGAGGAACTCATAGGGGTATGTGCCGAGTCAGCAACCAAACTATCTAGTGTAAAGGAACATCTCAAGTCCCTCACAAGACAGTAGGAGGAATACAATTGGGAGTTCCAGAGAAGCCCTCTAGAAGAGTACATAGATAGGGCTTGTGACACTACCAAACCATCTTTCTACGTTAGGGAGAGCAGGGAAGAGTTCTATAAATGGATCATGTTGGGTGATCATATGCAGCAAAATGAGTTGAGAATTAGGCAACATCAACATGGTAGAATTATTCCATGTGTAGATATTCATGCATTATATCCTTCCCATGAGATGGATTGGCAAGATATTGAGTTGGAACTCTATTGATGGGATGATTCCTAGGAGGATACTCTTAGCCAAGGGAATATTGCAGCTTGGGCTACTAAGAATAGGAAATGTTGAAGGGTTGAGATGTTATCATAACCCACAGGGCCCAAGACTTAGGTGGCATTGGGATCCAGGAGAATCTATTAGCAGTATTGGTCAGAGGATTGTTTGGGATCTAGGTATCGATGGATCCATTCAGGATCATTTAGCATGGAGGCATGGAATAACACAATGAGTTGTATGAGATCCTAGTATCAATGTAAAAATGCTTCTATTGTGGACATAAGTGGATTGTTTGAGGGCAAGCAACCTTTGTATGGGAGGATTTATAATATTCCTTTTTCTTGATATGGTCAAAGTTGACGAAGCTACCCATGGTATTTACCATGGTATTTTCCCATGGCATTTGCCCATGGTATTTGTCTTTGTTTTTCAAGGCAAAAGAATAAAATAAGGTTTCTAGAGGGTCCATCAAGCCTATAAAAAGGGATAGGAGCTAGGCATTTGGATCATCCCGAGTTTATTTATCTTATTGTGTTTTCTCGAGAACTTGGCGTGACCAATCCTAGTTTGATCCCAAGGACGAAAACCCTATGGGTGTGATTTGTCTGGTGGATCTATCCATGGGTCCTCTGTTGTGCTTCAATCTTTTGCTTTCTCTTTTGATGAGTAGTTGTGCATGGCATTAGAAGGACTTCGATATTTTTGTATTGTCATGTACTATTTTATTCAGTTAATAATATAAATAGAGGTTGCATATGTTTTAGATCCCTTGTATTCTATGCTTGTTTTGTCAGTGTTTCTATTAAAACACTAAAATATTCCAAATCAGTTAATTATTTAACCTTTTAAAATTTTACATAGTTATAGTGCTCTACTAAGTTATTCTCAACAATTATGACATTGTCTTGAGAAATTAATTACTCTTTAATATACCAATATTTTCCATCTTGTATTTTCAAACAAAATATGGAAAACCTACTTAAAAATATCAGCGTTGATGCATTAAGGAGAAGGCCTAATTTGATCTTGTATAATATTCCCAAGACCTTATAACATACATATTTATTGTTCACCCTAATAACCAATTGTTTTGGAAAGTATTTAGTATAACCATGTTCTCAAAAGTTACGACATTGTATTTAGAAATTGATTTTGCAAATACTATATAAAATCTATGAAGCTTGATAGGAATAATTAAATTCAGTTACATGGGCTTCTAATATTAATAAAAAAATTGTGACTTAATTCTCTCGTCAAATACCTCCCTTAATAAGTTACATATGGGCTCAATAAATAAAAAGACCAAAGCCTCATGGACTTTACTTATTGAAGGCTAATCAAGTTATCATAACCAAAGCTTCATTAACTTTGCTTTAACAAAGGTTATTTAAGTTGTACACAAAGATAAAACGTATGATATTATGGTATGTTGAGGATGGTACAACCCAATAACTCATCTATTTTACCGTGTAGTGGTGTCATAATGTGATTAATAAAAATAGGTTAATAAGATATGGACATTTCAAAATCATTTTATAATATGTTTTGATATTATAGATTAATTGTTTTTATTTTATTTAAATTAATAATAATATTTCAAAATCACTTAATTTAATTAATAAAATAAAATTAAATAGGTTAAAAGTGGGTACAAAGAAAAATGATGAAACAATTAAAAAATTATTTGGTAATTGGTTAATATTAAAAATTAATTATTTTTATTTTATTTAAATTAATAATTAATAAAATTAAATTAAATAGGTTTAAAAGTGGATACAAAGAAAAATGATGAAACAATTAAAAAATTATTTAGTAATGGGTTAATATTAAAAATAAATTATTTTTATTTTATTTAAATTAACAATTAATATTAAAAATTAAAGATATGGGAGATGATGGTGGAAGAGAATAGAGTTTAAGACATCATGGAAGAGCAATTAGGGTATCTTAGTTATTGTTGATCGTTTTGTTGTAGATCTAGGGTTTCATTTATGGTTAAGTGCATATTTTTTTAGTCTTCATGATAGATTTGGAGATTTTTCCATTAAATCAGGGTTTGTATTGATGTTTAATGGGTTTGGTTTGATCTAAGCTCAAATGTTCTTTTCCTATTTCATGAATTCATGACCCATTGGGGCTTTTCTCTAGTTCTTGAGTGGTTGAGATCATTGCTTGTTCAATGGGTCTCCCAGGCATATTTGTTAACAAGGCAGAGTCAATTCTCTCTTGTTTTGGGGTCTTCCTCTTTTGGTAAGAAGAATGTGACTACATTGAAGGAAATATGTTTGATTAGTAAGTCCATTGGCCTTTGGCCTAGCTATAATTTTGTTTTAGAATGAACCTATGTTAATCAGGTAAATCATGAGCCATGTGGTATTTTCTATTGCAAAAATTATTATTATGCTTTTCTTTTTGAAACAGTGAGAGTTGCTTCCTCAATTGGAGACTGGTCACTCTTGTCCTCTATTAAATCTTCTTTTACCAAAAGAATAATTTTTTCTTCATTCTCGATGGCTTTAAACTGATCCCCCTTTGTTATCCATATAGATATGTGTTCCTCTTCTTCATCGTTTCTACTGCTTTGGGAAGCCTCTACAAGAACTGTAATTACAAGGCTCAAATCACTTTCAAATGTTCAAAAATAGAAATAAATAATCACAGAGTGGGATCATATACTAAATCTCTCACATTTCTCTAAGGTATCAATGCCAAACAAAAGAAAAGAGAAGGTTATGTCCTACAGAAAGTTTGAGTAGATTCATTCTCCATATCTACTTGTCTACAATTATTTAATGCCTTCAAATTATTGATGTTATATTTTCAATATTCTTCTCTGTAGTTGAATCCCCGGGCCAGGGCCACATAACTAGCATAAGACTCAAGCAATCCACCTGCACAGAAGCTCCATATGGATCTTGAATTCTAGTTATGAGTCAGTCAAACATGAGCACACTTTCTCTCTGATTGCTCGACCCTTACTCATGTCCATTCTCCTTTTCAAAAAAAAATCCACACCACCAACCTTATTGACTTGTTAAGTCAACAAAAATATTGTGATCTCAGAACACTTCTATCCCTTCTTTTTTATCATAGAAATCAATTTTTAAAGAGCATCAATTAATTGATTTCCTTCTTAAGGTCCTTTAAATTGTCATTGCAACAAAAACGCTCCAAAATTGTTCCTCCAGTTGAATTTTGGAGCCTCCTTGTGATCTTACAATATGTCTTTGATTATAGTCGCTTCATGATTGGTTCATGTTTTTCTGAATGTTTAAGCCTTGTTCCGAAATTTTAATTGCTGAAACCACTTACTTACACACGCTTAGCTTTCGATGCATCTGCAAGCGCACCTGTTTCTTGTAAGCTCAACATTCAAAGTTTACATCTATAGAAAAGAATTGAGCAGTTCTTGAGGATAGTGCCTGCGTAGGATGTGGAAATAGTGATTGCGCAATCCTTAATGGCATTCATTGCATAGATCCTAAACATTATGAAACACTTACTAACTTACACAGATGACAAGGACAATGTACTGCACAATCCATGCTAACAGTTAGTGTGCAACATTATTTGACAGTATCTCTCACCCTTAGTGACAATTGTATCATCATGTTGATGAGTTTACTCAATTGTCGCTTTTGGGGGCCTTTTGTTTTCACAAGTGTTTCTTTCACTTTTACAACTGTCATTTTTTCTTGCTTTCACTTTAATAAGTGTTGCTTTTTCTTTCTCTTTATTTTAGCATGTGTCACTTTCAATTTCTTTAGCATTTGCAAGTGTCATTTTCACTTTTTCTTATTGTAGCAAGTGTCATTTTTAACTGTTTGTACTCCTGCGTGTGTTGCACCTTAGCACATCATTAGAGGAAGCTCTAGTTTTGCATTAGCTGATAAGATATATCACAAGAATATGTGCTAGACACTCTCCCACAACTTGGCACACTTTTTGGTTGTAGTCGACACATGTGTCATAACTTGTATTTTGAATGTCGCAAAGTTATGTTTCAACTGTCGCACCTAGAAATTAGTGTCACTTTGCTATTGTTTCAAGGTATACATGTTGATTTTGGGTACTGAGCATTCCCTTGGTTGTGTTGATGTTATATGAGTGTATGACCATTCTTTCAGGACTGTTTGCATGTCTTATTCTATCTTGTCTCACTGATCTCACACTTAGTCATTTTTAGAGCTTCCACTGTCTTTGCAACCTACTAACCTTTCTCTCTCTTAGAACTGTGCATTTTGCAGTTTCTACGTCCAAGGACTGTGCATTATGCAATTTTAGTACTCAGTCCTTGCCTCTTGCATCTACAAACTATGTAATCATTGCTCAGTTAGGTTTCCACTACACACTGTGCAATCTCATTTAGTAGTCAAGCCTATCTCAGTCCTTGACTTGCTTAACTTCACAATCACCTACTTCAGTCCCTCCAAAATTGTGCATTGTGAAATCGTAGTGAGTAAGCTAGCCTTACTGCATCGCCAACTCCCTATACTATGTAGTTCTACCTTCCAGACTCTCATCCAATATGCATTGTGCAGTCATAGTGACTAGACCTTCATCACTACCTCTTGGAACTGTGCACTATGCAATCCCTAAGCATCCTTCTCAGTCATAGACTTTGTCTTGGCTTGATCAGCATGTTGCATAAGGAACAATATATACTAGGAGATTTTAGGGTTGATTTTGTCTTGTCATGAGTGAAATCCATTTGCAAGTATTGTTATCTTGAAATGACAGGATCATGCTCCAGGAGGAAGCTAAGGAGAGGATGTAAGAAAGCACTTGTGGAGAAGAAGCACCGGAA
This sequence comes from Pinus taeda, assembly GCA_000404065.3. NCBI lineage: Eukaryota > Viridiplantae > Streptophyta > Pinopsida > Pinales > Pinaceae > Pinus > Pinus taeda. Next base: position 30,131 of record APFE031664534.1, on the reverse strand, counting down.
GAACCATAATGAATACATGAAGGAATGTTTGACCATGAAAGATAGATGGTAGCTCAGGATAACTTGGAAGGTTTTGACACTCATCTAAGGCCCTTTGGAGGGTGAAGATGAATAACAAACAAAGATCCATCATGAAGAAGTCAAATTCATAGCAGCAAGGAAAAGAGATTGACATTGATGAAATGAAGTCGTATGCCATCGTCGCCAATTTATGGCTTCTCAAAGTGTCATTACAAAGTCATATGTGTCAATATATTTTTCCACATCATTTGTGGAAGGTAATTATGTAATTTCCAAATAATGATAAAATGTAAATGTGTGGAAGCCCAAACGTCCCACATGGAATGTGAAAAGTCACTAGAAAGTTCTAAAGTCATGTAGAAGGTTAAAGGCCACATAGGAATTTGAAAAGTCACAATAGAAGCTCAAGAGTCATGAGGGAGGCCAAGAGTCACATGGGAGGTGGAGAGTCACCTCATTTGTTATAAATACACCCTCATAGCTCAAGAGAATAAACTTTGGACTTTAGATTTTTCACCTTGGATTCTCTAGTTTGGCATAGGAGATAATATATTTCTTTGGAGGAGAAAGTGGCAACTTAATGTTCCGCTATTGGGGTTAGTGTGGAAACATTGTAATTGCATATCTTGGGACTTCTACATAATATACGAAATTATTTGAGTTGACATACTTTCATGCATATGTTGTGAATGATTATAGGACTATTATTTCATTATTTGTGGTATATGTTTATGTTAACACATACTAATAAAAATAAGCTATTTCATTGGCTTTATGCATCTTATTGAATGTGCATTGTTACTTGATTTTATTATCGTTGTTATCTTCTGAACTAATTTGCAAGTTAATCAATGATTCTTTCATTCTCTTGTGTGTTTCTTTTATGATAGTACTATTACTTTTCTTCTAGAGGCTCACTCTCACTTTTCTCTTCTGTGAAAGTACCATATATGCATTGCAATTGTATGCCTCATAGTGTCAAGTTACTTTCTTGTTTCAAAGATTGTTTGCATAATCTCTTATGTTATAATTACAACCAAGGAAAATTCCTAAGGATAATGACAACCGACCTTATATCCCAATTGGGGCTCCTACTTCAAATGGTGTGAGGTCTAGTTGAGACTTCATACTGGGGAGACCCACTTGGTTAGCAGATTTTCAACACCGTCAACAGGTTTGATAGACCATATTGGTCTTTGTGAACATCAACCAACATCATCATCATTGCGCTTGGTCGAGATTTACGCTAGTACAATTGGATATTTTGAAACATGATGGCTTAGTCTTCATGAATATCAATGGTCAGTAGGCCCGTTAGTCGTGATTTACGTATATTGAATTCTAATTTAGCAAAAGGGCAGATCTTGTAGCTAACTTACACAATGTGGGTGGGACCTAATAGTGAGCCTTTGAATATTCCAATGTGTGCCTTCAAGTAGTGGTTAATGTGGGCCCAAATCTTCTTTTTTTCAAAAGCAACGAAAGGAACTCTTGAAAATTGTAGTTTCTGCTTTTATTATTATGGGGGTATATGTGTGTGAAAATTTAATTTAAAATAATAATAATTTTTTTTATTAATATAACATATTATTGATTTAAAACTATTATTTTTATATGTATTTTTAAGTATTTAAATTTACTTAAAAAATTTAAGTAATATTTCAAAACTAGAAACAATAATATATTATTCATTTATAAAAGAATATAATTGTTATAAAGTTTTGAAAGCATTATATTTTCAACAACCCATAAAATTATATTTCCATTTATTCTCAATTTTTAGATATTTAATGTATTAACAATATTGAACACAAATAGATGTAAATTATGATTTAGGATTCAAGATTTTATGTGGGGGTGTTTGTATTTGGCATCTAAAAAGCAATAATCGTTTATATTTTCATTGTCTCTCATTTATTCTTCTATACTATGTATCTTTCCATAACAATAAATCTATCATATAGCTTGGGTATATATAATCTTATTATTGAATTTGTATAGCCACTAATTGAAGTGTTTTAATTTTTTTTTAGAGAATCTTGGATATCTTGTATTATTGAATCTCCACATCAATTCATGTGCTATAAGTACTAACAATCCTGCTCAATATAAGATTTGGTATCACATTTATTGTCCATAATAAATGTGTGCATGCCCCACACTCTAAATAATGTCATTTCCTTTGTTAGTTTCCTCCTTTCTTGGCTTCACAAAACACCAAAACAATTAGTCATGAGTCATAGATGTTAACTAGTAATAACATTGAAAACTTAAGTTAGAAATATTATCCACAAATCTATGGTTCAATCACAATCACGAAGAAAAAAACAAAAGTCTTCTAACTAAGCCAAGGAAATGAAATCACCTATATTTATTCATGTTCACATTTTCTATCTTTATAATGGTATCTAATATGTTAATTCATAGTTGTTTTGTTGTTAATGTTATTTCATTTTCTCAATCATGAGGTGGTTATAATAGCATCGCACCTACTATTTTGACCTCTCAAAGAGCATCTCAATTTCTTAATAGATACTTAATGGTAACAAATACATCATTGATAATTGAATATAAATTATATCTTTACAATTCACCAATCTTAAAGAGATTTGGTCAAGCTCATGGTAAATATAATGTATAGTTTTATTTTGTTTCACATAAAAGGTTGTCAATGATTTTGTTTGGGATAAAATAAAATTCTATTAAGCTGAATAAAATTTATAATTTGTATGTTCTTAATAAGATTAAATATACATCATTGATAATTGAATATAAATTATATCTTTACAATTCACCAATCTTAAAGAGATTTGGTCAAGCTCGTGGTAAATATAATGTATAGTTTTATTTTGCTTCACATAAAAGGTTGTCAATGATTTTGTTTGGGATAAAATAAAATTCTATGAAGCTCAATAAAATTTATAATTTGTATGTTCTTAATAAGATTAAATATGACAATGTACAAAATGGACACTGTCATTAAAACAAAACCTAAAATTCAGATTTCAAGAGTGGGAATTCATCAAATCCTCAACCCTCTATTCTTGACATTGATCATTCCTCTTTCCATGATTCTATGCATTTTTGTTTCTCACTTTCTTTCATTTTTTTTATTATTCTTATTTCTCTCAACATTAAAATTGGTGTGATGATACTTTGTTTGTCAAATATGTTGAGAATGCCCCATGGCTCTTTTTCTCTATGCTTCTATCCAAGCGCAAAATGAATTAAATGTATCCTTTCTAGCCTTAATTCTTGAATCAACATACTTGTGTGTGGGTGAGACAATTGTTGGTATTGTAATTGTGAGATAATTCTTAAGCAAGCTGTGTATAAGGTAAGATAATTGTTGGTATCATCATATTTGTGTATTATGGATTATGCTCTACCATTTACTTTGGTACACATTTTTAGATGGTTTGATAAGTCGGCAAATAAATAATAATAAAGTTGTCTTAATGAATAATTTCCTTTAATTTTATGTTTATATGGACTTATGAAGTTCCAAATCATAAATATTTGAGCCTATTCAAAGTAGATGTCCATGTTTCTAGAGACCCATAAAACAAGGAGGCTCTCTCCTTTGGATCTTTTATTTTGATAAAATTATCACAACTTCAACAAAGGATTGAAGGTTTATTACAATCTTTTCTTACCTAAAGGGATATATAATGAATATACCAAATGTGATTAAAACTTTAAATGATATAGACTTCCACGCTTATACATGATTATGACATTCTCAAGATATAAATCCAATATGCATTGCTCATACATCATATAAATGCACAAAATGAATCCTTTATGATATTGAGGTCCACATAAATATTTTACTTTTACATTGTGCCTTAAGCTTTATATTATCTTTTCTTAACATTTTGAAATTCCTATGAATATGTGTGATCATTGCTAAATAATTTTGAATATAAAAATGCTTAAATGTATGTTAACGATTTGAGGATATCTATAAATTTA
>APFE031664534.1:12625-26125 GCA_000404065.3 Pinus taeda | reverse complement strand
TTTATTTTATAAATTACATACATAAACCTATATTATATCTTTAATTTAATAATTTATGTTATTAATAATGACAAACAATATATAAATTATGTGGATTTAATAAGACTTATAACTTTGATTTTACAAACAATCCCACATAAAAATTGTATAGAAAAATTAGTATGCAATAACATATTTATTGGAAGATAATGTAAAGAAAAACAATCCCTTGAAAAATTGCACACTATCAAAGTAAGAATATTCATAGATTGCTCTTTAACATGCCAATATTGCAAATTTTCATTTCAAAACAAATTTGGAAAACCTAAATAGAAATATCAAATTTGATTAACTAAGGAGAAGGCATGATTTGACCTTATATATTGTGCACAAGGTTATATAATGTACATGTGTATGGTTCACTCTGACAACCCGTTAGAATGCTCTTTGAAATTATATAGTACACTCATGTTATCAACAATTATCACATTGGGTTTAGAATTTGGTTACTTTTTAATATACCAACAAATTCCATATCGTCTTTTCAAACCAAATATGGAAAACCTACGTAAAAAATTATCAAATATCGTCTAGAATTTGATTTTTCAAATAACCTATAATAATTCTAAAACTTGAAAAGCATGGTTAAATTCAGTTACAAGGGCTTCTAACATTAATCAAGAAAATGCGACTTGTCTCTATGGTCAAACGACTCCCTCAATAAATAAGATAGTGATCCTAGACCCAAGCCCAATGGACTTAAAATAGTGATCCTAGACCCAAGCCCAATGGACTTATTGAAGGCTAATCAAGTTATCATCACCAAAGTTTCATTAATTTAATTCAGTAAAAGGTTAATTAAATTGTATATGAAGATAGCTTCAAGGAATCGTTTAGTTGATAGAGTTTTTGTTGTTAAGTATTTCGCCTATTAGGAAGTTATGAGTCAAATTTCCTTAATGCCCTTCGAGTTAAGCCTTGCTAGTTTGGCTAGTGTGTAAATTCCTTTAAATTAATCTACCTAATTTTTCCTATAACTATAGCGAATACTCAATATCTGCAAACCACCCATAAAAAAAATATATAAAAATAAGACATATGATAGCATAAAAATATATAAAAATAAGACATATGATAGCATAGCATAGTGTAGGTTGAAGATTGTACACCACCCATTAAAAAAAAGTTGTATACAAAAATAAAACATATGATATTATGGTGTATGTTGAGGATTGTACAACGCGATACCTCATCATCTTTCTTTTGTAGTGGTTTCACCTTTTTTCAAATCCATGTAATAATTAAGCATAATGTGATTAATAAAAGTAATGGGATGGGATAACATATAGATACTTTTTGATACTATGGATTGATTATTTTTTTATTTAAATTAATAATAATATTTTAGATGGGTTTAATTATAAATTTGATTAAGTAGAGATATGGTAAAATTGGTAAAAAAAAAAAGGAAAAAAAATGAGAGAATAAAAAATGTTTTTATTTTTAATATTAATTGATTATTATATTTTATTTAAATAGTAATTAACATTAAAAATTAAAGGTAATGGAGATGATTTTGGAAGAGAATGGAGTTGAAGATGTTGTCAGAGCAAGTAATTAGGGTTTTTTAACTGTTGTTGTTCTCCCCCTTGTGTTGTTGATCATTTTGCTATATATTTGTGGTTGAGTACATATTTTTTCGATATTCATGATAGATATAAAGTTGTTGTTGTTGTTGTTTTTTTTTCTTCGTTAAATTAGGGTTTGTCTTGGTTTTCAACTAACTTGGTTTGTTATTAGCTCAATGTTCTTTTCCTATTCCATGCATTCATAGCTCATTTAGGTTTTTCCTATTGTCGGACTATGCTTTAGTGGTGTTTTTGTAGTTCTTGAGTGGTTGAGATTATTGCTTGTTCAATGGGTCTCTCAAGAAAATTTGTTAAAAAGGAAGAGTCAATTCCCTCTCTTGATTTGGGGTTTTCCTCCTCTATGAAGAGTAATGTGACTACATTGAAGGAAAGTGGTTTGGTTGGTAAGTTCACTGGCCTTTGGCCTAGCTATAATTTTGTTTTAGAATAGACCTCTGTTAATTGGGTAAATCATGAGCCTGTTATTGTTTTCTATTGTGGAAATGGCTATTATGCTTTTCTTTTTTAAAACAAGGAGGATAGAAATCAAATCTACATATTTGGACCTTATTTCATGGGCACTTGAGGAATGTTTCTCACCCACTAGTATCTAGATTTCAATGCCATGATGTAAATTTCTTCTACACCAATGTAGATCAAATTTCCATATTTTCCCATTCTTTGTTTGGGTGAAGGTATTTTCAAGACTATATGAGATAAATTGGGTCGATCTATCTCTACTGATATGGAAAAGGAGAATAACTTCGCTTATGCTAGAATTTGTGTTGAAATGGGTTTTTAAAAGGATTTCTTGAAGTCATTTATATTAACTTGGAAAATTGGTCTCATCTTCAAGCCCTAAATTATGAACAAGTTCCCTTTAAATGTAATGTTTTTCATGAGTATGAGAACTTTGCAAAAAGTTGTCATAAGATTCCAGTTTCTTAACTTTTTTTGAAACCTTTACCATCTTCCCATAGTAATGATGGACAAAGAGTGTTAAAACTAGTTACAAGGAAATAGAAGAAGCATATGACTAAGAGGTCACATGCTAGCAAGCATGAATCTCATTAGCATCCTCCCTCCAGTGATAGATATGATGTTTTGAAGTTCCTAGAGGCAAAAGTTATGGGTGTTTAGACCAAAGTTGATCAATCAATCCTAGATCAAGTGTCTCCAAAGAATATTAATTCATTCATTGAGGAAATTCAAAGATACTCGCAAAATTCCCTTGGCAAAAAAGAAAGGAGAAGAAGATGGAAGAAAGAATGACGAGGAGATCAAATCCCCTTCTTCTTCTCATAACTATTTAGATGTGCTAAAAAAGTAATTCGTGTTCTTCACCTCCTTTAACAAGTAGGAAAGATCAAAGCAAGAAAAACTTGAAACCTAGTGCCGAGAATTCTCTTGCTTCTCATAGGCCTAGCAGTGGGCCGGTTTCTCTCAAATCTTAGAATGTTTTGTTTTTGCATCATCTTATGTAGACAAAATGTTAAAATATACTCATGCTCAAGAAGCAATAGGTATAAAATTTAGAAAGTCTAGGATTGGATCTCTTCCCACCCATCTTGTAGGTTAAGAATAGTTTTTAGCTTATTTCTATTTAGATTCATGGAATAAATTTTCTTTATAATAATCACTTTGACTTTCTTAATTTTCTAGGCATATATTTCTATTAATACAAATTTTCATTACTATTAAAATAAATTAATAATTAATATTTAACAATGATTTGATTTAACAAAAAAATGGATGGTACAACCCAATAAGTCATCTATGGATGTTATGTTGAGGATGGTACAACCCAATAAGTCATCTATTTTACCGTGTAGTGGTGTCACATTCGTTTTTTAAATCCATCTAATAATTAAACATAATGTGATTAATAAAAATAGGTTAATAAGATATGGACATTTCAAAATCATTTTATAATATGTTTTGATATTATAGATTAATTGTTTTTATTTTATTTAAATTAATAATAATATTTCAAAATCACTTAATTTAATTAATAAAAATAAAATTAAATAGGTTAAAGTGGATATAAAGAAAAATGATGAAACAATTAAAAAATTATTTAGTAATGGGTTAATATTAAAAATTAATTATTTTTATTTTATTTAAATTAACAATTAATATTAAAAATTTTAAAGATATTGGAGATGATGGTGGAAGAGAATAGAGTTTAAGACATCATGGAAGCGCAATTAGGGTATCTTAGTTATTGTTGATCGTTTTGTTGTAGATCTAGGGTTTCATTTATGGTTAAGTGCATATTTTTTTAGTTTTCATGATAGATTTGGAGATTTTCCCATTAAATCAGGGTTTGTATTGGTGTTTAACCGGTTTGGTTTGATATAAGCTCAATTGTTCTTTTCCTATTTCATGAATTCATGACCCATTGGGGCTTTTCTCTAGTTCTTGAGTGGTTGAGATCATTGCTTGTTCAATGGGTCTCCCAGGCATATTTGTTAACAAGGCAGAGTCAATTCTCTCTTGTTTTGGGGTCTTCCTCTTTTGGTAAGAAGAATGTGACTACATTGAAGGAAATATGTTTGATTAGTAAGTCCATTGGCCTTTGGCCTAGCTATAATTTTGTTTTAGAATGAACCTATGTTAATCAGGTAAATCATGAGCTATGTGGTATTTTCTATTGTAAAAATTATTATTATGCTTTTCTTTTTGAAACAGTGAGAGTTGCTTCCTCAATTGGAGACTGGTCGCCATCATAACCAGGTAATTCAAATTTTACATCAAGTTTCAAAAGAGACATTTTCTTAGGTTTCTTTTATGTTTTAGATTATGAACTGGAAGAAGAAGAAGAAAAATATGATGATGGAGATGATGGAGGAGGAGGTTTATCAGCCTTGCCTTTACCCTTGTCCTTCTTCAATGTATTTGAAGAAGAAGTTGTATCGCTCACGTTTTTATCTTTGTAGACTTCTCCTAATATCTGCTACATGCTCAAAAAAACTTTCTAAAACTATTCCTTGCTCATCTTTGCTTCAGGAGTTTCACTTGTATCAGATCCTATCATGGTCGATTTATGAGTGACTCTTCATTTTCCAATCTGTGGATAAAACTCCTCAAGTGTTTCTTCTCCACGTTGCAACTTTGACCTGATTAATATTCACTGGAAAAATTCTATAAATGCAACCTACTTTTATACCAAATTATATCATCTGGTATCGAGCATAAACTATAATTGAAGTAGAATTGATTAATTTCAAACAGTGAATTTGATTGTTAACCTTAAGTGTTGAATGTGGAAGACTGAAGGAAAAATAGTTGATTTAAGACTGAATTAATCACTTAAGAAACATAATTAGTCTTGAATTTGTAGAATAAAATAGTCATACCAGACAACGATATTGATTACGAAGTTCGCCCCTGATGGACTACATCTTCGAGTCCACTTTTAAGATAGGAAAATGGTTTATTAGCTTTGAATGCGAGAAGGTCAGTTACATAGAAAATGAACCAGACTGAATGTGTATGCACACACTTCTAATATCTATCAAAAGAATTCTCTCTAAAATAGCTTTCCAATGCCTATCACGGTTCCTAATTCTAGATCTGGATACTCCTGTTATACTGAAAACAAATCATCCTATAATCTCCAGAATTTTCATACAAACTTCAAAAACCACTCATGAACTCTTCAATGATCAAGCTAGTGACTTTATAAGGCATTAGGTACATTCTAACTCTTGCTCCCCAGGTTTGGCATGTACTAGCTGAAGTTTTGGTTGAGTGTGCTCAGTCTTTTGCTTGGTTGACACCTTACTATTGAGTTGCAGGGTGGAGGGTTTACATTTATGCCCAAAAAACAAACAAAAACCCAAAATATGCATTGGGTTATCACGGCGGTTAACTAATGGTGCACACTCGCTGACTGCAACAGTGACTACAACCATGTCACTGTTGCAGTCTTACCATCTTACCACAGGCAGATACCATGCAGGCTTGTTCCAACAGTTTCAGAACCGCTTGTTGACTCCACATGTGACAACTTCCCATATCCCTATCAGTTACGCCTTATCTGTGGCTTACCCTTCTTTGGTTCCACTAACAGTGTGCTTCAAATGTTCATGTGACAGCTAATGCCAAAAGTTATGGCTAACCTCCATGTGGTTAGACTGTATTGCATTGTAATGTTTACCGCCATGGTCATGCCACCTTGGTGTTCACATGCAACATGGCTCTGACATGGCTCAGATGTTGCAGTTATACTATGTTTGTAGTATTTGGTAAATAAGATATGAATGTGGGTCTTTTGCAATAGTTTCGTGCATAGGTATATGTAATTAGGCTTTTAACATATGTTTGACACCATATCTTTGGGGCTAGGTCTTAGGTTTATCCACTTAGGTATTTAGTCCCACCATAAATAAACCCATCACAAACACCTTTGTCACAATGCGACATTAAACACCACGTGACACCCATAATCACCACAATGATAAACATGAACCGAAACACTGTGAATAACTAAATCAACACTGAATAAACTTAACACTGATGATGAACTGAATGTTGACGATGAAATAAACACTGACAATGAACTGAACACTATGCAACTGATCTGATGAGATCCTCTTGGATCATTTTCCCAATGCCACTCCATCCTTCAAAGGTCATGACTACATCATGGCTCTACTCCCATAAACATGTTAGAGAAAGAGATGAAAGGAAAATGTTACAAATCTTCTAATGTCCTATTTAGCAATTCTAAGAGACTGTAATTTTGCATAGTGAACACCCATGTGATCTAGTTGATGGTAAGAAGAGAATCCCCCAAAAAATGCAAATTTGATAATCATTTTTCCTTGGTGATCTAGTTCACTAAAATTATTTTTTGGAGCCCCAAAACATAAAGAAGAAAATCATTGGACCCCTTATAGAGATGAGGATACCCCCTTTCTCATCCCAAGGATGGGTCTAATAAGGCTTGAGGGGAGTTTTTATTTTTATTTTGCAACTTGTCTTGGAGTTTCCCATGTAGAGGAGAGGTTTTGAGAAAAAGTTGTCTACATAGCTACAGTTTGAATAACACACTATGTGGGAGAGGGAATTGTGTATTCAAAGCACTGGTTCTTTGATAGCCAGGTAGCCTAAGAAATGATCAAAGGTACAACTTTTATGTCCCTTATGAGATCACTTTTCGACCAAGTGTTTACGATTGTATTAATGGTGTACTCCTCCCAAACTACAAGTAGAGCATTAGATCCCTATATTTCTAACTAAACTTCTTATGTGAAAGGGAATTCCAAGGTAAAACGAGTGTTATATTTAGAGTCTAATTTGCATAAGATACATTTTCCGGACACGATGAAATTTCTTCTTTTTAATGGATCCTATGTTGGTTCTTTTTTGTTTACAAAGGAGCTAACTAAAAATATTGGCGTTAGATGGGCACCTAAATTTCCAAATCTTCTTTCCCTACTCGAGAGGTGATATTTCTTGAACCTCCTACACTGATGTGGTGTAACAAATTGTGGGCCTAACTACCCATAGGATTTGGAGACAAAATTAATTGGCCCTCCTGATCTAGGTGATCCGAGTTTCAAATAAAAGAATTTTGTAGGGCTAAAATGTAAGATGTCTAATGGATTTCTTGATATTTACTTAGACCACCTCAAGGCATGATAGTTAACTACTTAACAAGTTATAATATCATAAAAGGGTTTCCACATATATCTTTTTTTATTTGTTGAATTCATGATATTAATGTTTGATGATGTTTGTCTCAAATTAGATAAGTAAAATTTGTCAGTAGAGTGATTCACCCCCCGTCCTAGTATAACTGTGAATTCCAACAAGTATAACTCCTTTTACATCCCTTCAAAAGGAATAACTAAAAAATCTACAATAAGCCCACAAAAAACGCTTTCATAGAGACAAAAAGAATGTAAACTTAAGATTTGTGCCATTTGTCTCAATGTAGGGGATGAAAATCCAAATATTTTCATAATTTTACAAATAGAAGTACCATGACAAACACCATATTGGCTATAAATACATCAAATGGCATGATTGCCACATATTTTGAGCACATCAATTCTATTAGGGTTCAAAACGTTCAAAATATTTACAAGAAAGACTCTTTGCATCAATAGATGTCATCGTCTAGGTGGCATACCTTTTCCAAGGTATATGGAGCATGAAGCAACTAAAGAATTAATGGTTTAAGTCACTATTAAATTTTTTGAAGATTATATATAGCTTTCAAAATCACAAACATCTTATCTCTATTAATATTCTATTGGAATTCTACCTTGGCTATTTTGATTTCTTGGGAAATGATCAATTAAGAGTTGTGGGAAGAACTTCCAATCAAAATTTGTTCTCCTTTAACTCAATATTCATTACAATAATGCCAAAATTTGGTAATCCCCACTCCTTTAACCCTTTTAGACCCATCTTACTCTATAACATCATGTATAAAGTCATGGCAACGATTATATCCCATCAGGTAAAATACTTTCCCTTGGAAAGCATCTCCCTTGGAAAGCATCTCCCTATAACAATTTCGTTTTCTTGCAGGGATAAAATTCCATACCATTGGTCTTTCTTACGAAGGCTTTCACTCCATTCATACAAAGAATAAGAAATATGTCATTTTAAATTTTCATTTCTCATTTTTGGCTTCTCCCACTCATTTGTCACTTGGACCCTAAACTAGATTAGCTCAACCTCTTTTCTGCTCCTAATCAATATATTAGACTCTCTTTTTTTCATGTGAGAAATGGGATTACAAATAGGATATCCCCTCTTGGCTCTTCTACTCCTATAAGATGTGGAGATTCTTAATGGAATTATCAATTTGCAAATTGGCTCTAGAGCTCTAAGATGCATTGAAGTTAGCTCTTATTTATCTATATCTGATCTACATTTTGTGGATGATATACTTATCTTTTTTGCAAGAGATCTTAGATATTTCTATCAACTTAAAGATTTTTTTTCTACTTTTTATAAATCCACTAATATGAAAATGAATAAGGACACATCCTCCTTATTCATTTGGGGAATGTCAAAGCTAGACAAAAAATACATAGCATAGCTCCTCGATATACAAGTTTTAGGAAAAATATAGGTATGCAATATCTTGGTTTAAAATTAATACAAAATGGTTATGTCAAGAATTATTGTATGCGTTAATTTGTAAAAATAGAAAAAAGATAATTTCCAAGTGCAACAAATGACATTTTAGGTTTGGATAAGTAGCCCTAGTAAAGTCTATTATGGTAGCTACCCTTGTCTGTTAGACCACATTGACTTAGTCTCAAAAGGCATACTAGCCAATATTTGGAAAATATCCTTTATATTCCTATGCTATAGATTAGCTAAAAACAATGCTCTATTTTCAACCTCTTAGAAAATCCTGGCAACTCCCAAAAGTCATACAAGATGGGGAATGAAAAACATTTTCCTCTTCACCAAAGCTCTTACCAAAAAATTGTTCACGGATTGATTCAAGGCTTGGGTCAGTGGACATAGATACTCCAAGCAAAATATTTTCCATTGTAATCTATAATAGACTATATTAAGAACACAAATGAAAGGAATCGAAATAGCTCCATGGTCTCCAAATCCATTCTAAATGCATTTCCACTCACAAGAGATTCACTATTGTGGAAAGTGGGAAAAGGGAAAAATGATTTGACTCAGAAACACCCATGGCTTTGAAGTTCCAATCATTTACTACAATCCCAAGTCATTGAAACCATGAATAGGGAAGGTTTCTTCTTTTTAAATAAATATTTGTAAGGTGATATTAAAACTTGTTAGGGAAGTTAGCTAAGTTATCACAGCTTGAGGTGGGTTCAATGAAATATGAAGAAATTCACTGAACATTTTACATTTTAGCCTTACAATATTCTTTTATTAGAAACTCAGATGAACTAGATCACGATGACTGATGAATTTCATATTCCAATCCCATTGGTGGTTAAGACCAAAAATGGTTACACAACATTAACGTAGGAGGTTGAGGAAGTCTCACCTCACTAGTGGGGAAGGAAAAATTGGAAATTTAATTTCCCATCTAATGCCATTCTTTTCAACTGGCTCCTTTGTAAACAATAAAGAACCAACATATGATCCATTGCAAAGAAGGAACATTATTGTGCTAGGTAGATGTATCCTATTCAAATGAGACTCTGAATATAACACCCATTTTACCTTGTAATTCCCTTTTAGAGAAGAACTCTAGTAAAAAATATAAAGATATATTTATCTACCTTTAATTTTGGAGGAATACACCATTAATACAACCGTAAATAATTGGTTGAAACATCATCGGGTAAAGGACATAAAAGCTCTACCTTTGATCATTTCTTAGGGTATCTGGCTACCACAAAACCACTTGTTTGAAGACACAATTCCCTCTCCCATGTAGCGTGTTATTCAAACTCTACTTATGCAAACAAATTTTTCTCAAAACCTCTCCTCTACATGGGTATGTCCAACATAAGTTCGAAAATAAAAATAGACTCCCCTCAAGCATCCTTAGACCCATCCTTAGGAGGATCGAGGAGTATCCTACATCTCTCTAAGGTATCCATTGATTTTCTTCTAGATGTATTGGGGCTACTACAAAAAATTTCAGTGAACTAGTATGCTTAAGACAATCGCTTCAAATTACCAAAGAAAAATACCATCTCTTACCCTTACTAAATAAGGTATTAGAATATTTTCAACATTTTTCTTTCATATATTTCTATGACATGTTTACCAGATTAGAACCATGATGTAGTCATAACCTTTAAAGGATGGAGTGGCATTGTATATAAAAAACGTGGAAATAAAAATTCTTAAAAACTCCTATATCTTCACATTTTTTGAGTTTAAATATCCGTAACATATTGGACTACTCAATGTAAATTTCAAACTTTATAGTTTTGATTAATTTACTCAGTATGAAGTTAAATCTTTATAGTTTTGATATTTTCAAATTTCCCTTTTAAGAAGTTTCTTTAACCACATTATAACTTATTTTAAAGCTAAAAGTAAAATAGACTAAAAACTCTTAGGATAGTAATGTCTTAGTACTTTCATATATGAAAAAGAAAATCTTTTTAAATAACGAATTTGTTTAGCATCTTATTTTAATAGGATTTTCTTTGATATCACAATTCAAATGAATTAAAACCATTTGTTTAAACTCTTGTTTTAATAGGAATTCATTTCAAATAACTACAAAAACCATACATACATCTAATTTGTTATTTATATATTAAAATAACATTTTATAATTAACTATTAAGTAATTAATCAATTAATACTAAATATATTTATTAAATTATTAATTTATAGATTTATAAAATTGTGTTTGATTTTTTTTATAGTATATCTTGCTAAAGACATTTTTATTAACTTAAGGCATCGAGTAGTCTATTGTAAACGATATATGTCTTAAATAAAATATTAATTAATTAATGCATAGAAAAATACATTTATTAAATTATAACTTATAAGAGACATTTTTTACTAACCCAACTTAACACATTAATCACAATAGCATGTTGTATGAATGATAGATGTGTTTTCTTTTTTGGATTTATCATTTTTAAATTTATTAATACTCAATCAATAAAAGGAAAGAAAACCACTTAAAAAATGAAATTTTTAAGAAGCGAGTATCTCATTCAATATAATAGATAATTAATATAAATATAATTAGTTATATTTAATTTAAATTAAATTATTATTATTTAAATAAATTTATGAATATATTTAAAATATCATGCTTATAAATTTTAATAATTAAAAAATATTTAATATTTTATTAATAAATTTAAATTAATAAAAGAAATTAATATATAAACTTTTGATAGTGATAAATCCATTTCCACCATAAAACCTCAATTATCAATTTAGAAAAAAAGAAAAAACAAATTCCAACAACATTGGTAGGTAGACACCTTTTGCTTATTATCTCACTTTGCTCATCAAATTGAGGATGATAAGATGGCTACGAGCTAATGGAGTACCAAGAGAAGAAAATAGCTCTCTCTAAAAATTTCTAGTGCAAGTGGGATATTTGTTCTTGGGATACTAGTTAATTAAGGAGTTGTCTTTAGTGCGACTTTTGGACTTTCCGGTGCCGTAGAAAAATTTAAGGTGAAACCTTCATTCGGGTTGTTGAAATTGGTTTTTTGACTTTATATATGGATTTAACACAGTGAAAAACTCCTATGGCTTTTTTGACTTTATATATGGATTCAACACAGTGAAAAACTCCTATGGCACTTTGATTCTGTAGGGGTTACCCATAAAATATGTGATTAGAGAAATTAAACCAAATAGAAACCACAAGAAAATTTTCCAAAAATCTCACTAAAGACAACTTGTTAATTAAAATGTCTGAAAAATTGAAGCAGTTCATTAAAATGTGTCGAAAGTTGGAACAGGAAAACACTGCAAGGTAGTATATTTCTTTTAATCAGCGAGTGGTCCACTTGCAAAGCAATCTAGTGTGTTTGTTTTTCATATTTTCATATAGACGTTATATATGAAACAAAACATTTAAAAAACAACAATCATTATCTTTAATTTGGATGAAAGAGCCATACTCTTGACCTAGGCAGGGTTCTAAAAAAAAAAAAAAAGCTAAATCATGGAATCCTATCCACATTACACTTGAAGTCATACTTACAAAATATAGATTTAGAGTTTAATAAACATTTAAAATTTATTAATGGTGATCATTAATATTTATCAAATATATTGTTATTATATATGTTATAGCTAGGCTATTTTTCTACATTTTCATATGAAATTTAAATTTTTATAAATAATCCAGTATTTATTTATAATTCAAATCTTTAGATCTCTACCAAAATATCTATAATTTGTTTTAGTTAACTATTCGAAGTATTTCTGATTAAGGGTTACAATTTAATAAAATATAGATTAAATTTTTTTAACAATTTAATATATAATATATATATATATATATATATATAATTTTTAATATTTTTCAATTTTATTTTTCAATTTATTAATTTTTACATATAATTTTTTTAGAAATGGAAATCAATTTTTGATGTATATTAAACATAGTAGAACCATATTCAATTAAAAAATTAATATTAAGTATAAAAAGTTAACTCAATTGAATGTACATTGGTTATTGGTAAATGTTATATAAAAATGGCATCCAAAACTCAAATTCCTTTAGCAAACCAGCAAAAATTATCTATAAAAATTAGAAAATTCATAGTAATCTTAAAATGAAATTTATCTTTATAATACAATAAATAAGATAATAAATAAACGATAAATACTCTAAATTCACGTCATGTTATTTTTTTATCTCTAACTTAATATAATATATGTACATTATGCTTCCAATTTAGAAAGTAAAATTATTAGGAAGGTTATTAAATTTCAATATTATAGCTTATGCATAGGACTCTAGTTGAAAATTTTTAAAATTTAAAAAGGTAATGGGAAATTTTACTAATTTTGTAATGATAAAATTTAATAAAATGAGTAATTAAAAAAAAAAGTATGGAATGTCAATTGCAACGAATGATCTGTGTACGCATCGCATGACCGCACCCACTACGTAACTGTCATCTTCAGTGTCCCGTGGAATTTATTTATTTGTGATAATTGATAAAGAAATATTTTGATAATTAGCCCTATAGGGCCCTTTTTTTTTAATGAGGGCTCTTCTCATTTTCGTCTACATTACATTCTCTTCTCAGGCTGACATATATAATCAAAAGTCAGCTTCAACTTAGGATTTATGTCTGAGATTCGCATGCCGGGAGCCAGTGGGTAAGTATCATCTCCCGCGTTGCTGCTGAAAATGACGGAATAATGAGTGCGACATATTGTAAATAAATGAATATTTGTGAATATAAATAATATAAAACGAATT